>JARJLU010019847.1:41744-131973 GCA_030272975.1 Sparidentex hasta
ATGAATGGCAGAGGAAGGAGAAGTGAAAGCAGTAGCAGTAGTAGTGACAGCAATAAAGTGTACAGTATAGGCTGCAGTTTGGCTGAGAATAAAGGCGACGGCTCCTCTAGATACAGCAAAGCTCCCTGCTATTATTTCCCGACTAGCTTAACATGTGAAAGTGGTTCATCCTGAAGGTGAACACAAACTTCAGCCCTGGAGGAAATCATCTCCCCTGTGCTTCCAGACCACGGTCCAGGAGCTGAACAGGAATGATGTAACACCATGTTATCATTTAGCTGGCTGTGGCTAATAGCTACTGGCTTAGCTAGTAGCTAAGTTAGAGGAGGTTGACTCGCAGCACTTCAACACCTGTGTGTTTTTTCCACTTGGTAAGCCGACCGGATGTGACATGGAGGTGTGACAGCATCGACAATTCCATTTTTTAATTCAAAGGTCGAGAATGTGACTTAATTTAAGTCGATTTAGATTTAAAATCAAAATCGTGACACCTTTATTACATCAGCATATTTAATTTCTTTATTCCACCAACAGCTGGTATATATCTCCCAGCTGATACTATCAGACTACCACGTCTTGAGGTACAGTGCTATCATGAGACAAGGTAGGCCAGGACCAGCTGTATAACATGCTATCTACAGTAAACATCTCTGTAACACAGGGTCAACACTGTTGTTTCTTCACATTCTGTCAATAGTTAATTTTTTTAATGTTTCCAACCAAAATTCTGGCCATATCCAACATATGGCTCCTGTCAAATATTTAATCATGTTGCTGGGCCAACAGGGTTGGTCAGTCACAGCAGTGCTCCAGGAATAATGAGAGGGGTCTGGTGTGCAGCCAGATGCTCTTGGAGAATAACACCTACATGGTGAGAGCCTGCAGGCACCTTGATTTAACATTCCAGCTTTACTTGCCTGCAAGGGAGCAGGAAGTCAAGTTGAAATAAACAAGAGTCAGCAAATATGCCATGTCCTCCTGTCAGTCTCTCTCCATTTGCCCAGAGCATGTGGGCAACGGGTGAAGCACCCAGCCAACTGTCACAACATGCTTGTCATTTGCAGTATAACTATCAAGTTGCCTCCCATGTCTGCTGAACACTTCAATCATGATCATAGAAATGTTAAACACTGACAGAGATTTGAGTTTCCAACCTTTATTGAAACAGAACCCTGATATGTACAAATTCAGCAAACAAAAAGAAAACACATTTTCATTGAAGCATGTGGTTTTAGTAACATATACAACCAAGGACTGTAAATTCTTTTGAAATAAAGGGTTAAATCATCTGAACACAGCAAGGTCCAGCTGTATAGTACAGTTCCTGTCAGGATGATAAGTATAGGACAAAAACAAAACCAGCCTGAACTGAACTGTTCTACAGTATATCCAGGGAGGCAAAGTTGCATAGAGTAGAGTGCTGCATGTAAAAAAAAAAGAAAAAAAAAGTGATTATTCAAACAGGAGGCCCTACCCACATTTACAGGTAAATCATTCCAACACCAAAGGAAATCATCCAGAGGCAGCTGCATGGGCAGTGAGGAGAATAGTTTGAAGTTTTGCTAAAATCTCTTAATTTAGTACATGCAATTTTATTCCTCAGAAATCAGAGTAAAATTAAAAAATAAAACACTACATTGATCATCTCAAGCTTCGATCATCTCCAGTTCATTATCGTTTCTACCCTCACAATCAAATATGCATACATTAGTGACACAAAGGTAAGCAACTGAGGTATGTTTTGAGCTAAAGGTGTGTAAACATCTGTGTCAAAGTAAACTCATTTCCCACAATGCAGTGGTACAAACAGACAACCAGTAGCTGACAGAAATCAAAATCTGTCTCATTTATTCCAAACCCATAAGATGAATTTACAATCCATTGAAAACTGCACACACCCAGCACACTCAAGACATTAAATAAAAAGATGTTTTGTGTCTAACTAAGGAATGTGTTGGTTGGAAAAAATTAACAATGGCTCAGTAAAGAAAAGGTGAAAATGTGCAGACACACGAGGTAGTACAATTAAAAAGAATGAGGATTCTTTTAATCATCCAGGGTTCTAGTTCACATCAACATAAAAGAGACTTTGGTTCAAAGGCAAAATTAACAACGCAGATACATTATTCCGATGTGGTTCATGGCACTAATATTTTGAAAATGCCTCTAAAGTCCTTATTCTCTTACATTCCACTTTAGATCACAGATGCAATTATACCTCAAAAATTAGGAAGAAAAAAAAATAGAGCGATTAATTTGACAAGAAACACATTTCAAACATTATGAGATACCTGTACAGCCTTGCCACCTTTAAACATAGATGATACTTGTTCCTTAGGTTATCTTAAAAGACATAATTTTACTCAGCAAATACATGGTACACAGTGAAAAGAGGAAAAAAAAAAAAGTGATTCTTGTCTTATTACAAATTATCAAACGTGCTTTTTAGGAAACTAAACCTTCTAGACCATATACCCTGGATAATGAATTGGCCAAATTTAAATGTGCCAAATCAAAGAAAAATACAGCAGCTTATCTGGAGCCAAATTTTACCTGACAAACAATTTCAAGGCACCATAGGTATGAAGGAATTGATTACACTGGAACTCAAAGTGTCAATCAAATCAAACTTAACTTACAGGCTGACAAATAACGTGCCATCAACACTGCATTTCTAGCGAAGGCAAAGAAGAGGGCTTAAATAATGTGAAAAACTTGCATGTCTCCAGAATACCATCATATTGAAAACAACATACACTATGTCATGTGTGCATATTGGGACATTCTTTTCAACAACATATCAATAACAGACATGACATCACATTTCTGATTATGACCAAAAAGCGGGCTGAACAAATTACAATTAAAAACATAAATCAGCTCCTCAACTTCCATTTTTGTTACACTTGACCTGGGCTTTACTTTTCCTAGCAGCAACAGCAATTATATCAACACGTCCCTTTGAAACTCAAATAACTGTAAAGGCTCAGTCAGTGAATCTTGAGTGAAACCTGATCTGCTCAGCAACACTTTGCTAAGGATGTACAGAGTATCCGTGCACCAAATTGATGGACAATTTGCAACACTGACACTGAACCTTTGAAAATGGCAGAGTGAAGGGGGTAAAGGGGCCGTTTGTAGTATTTACATGTATTCATCACTTTTATTGGCTGTATCCGAGCAGATTGTAACATGACTTGGAAAAATTAAGAACTTACCCGTCTCTCTGTGTTGTCTATACAACCCTATGGATCTCTTTGTGAAGGACTTTGTGGTGGATTTTCGGAAACAGTCCCAAGGATGTGACTTTATTCACATTCTCTAGTGTCTCATCTTAGTCTCATCTTAGTGCCTCGCTCCTCTCCACTAATGGATCACAACAGTAGCTAAGGTTAGCTGTGATATAGAGTCAGCAAACATAAACCAACAACCAGCTTCCAGCACAACACAACAGAGCATCTTTATGTATGTTGACAATACCAAAAAGTATCACAACATGGCCGTGGAAGACAGTAAGACTGCTATGTGACAGTAAAATTAGCAGGATAAACTTGTCTAGAGTTATCCAGGGGCTAATGGGGTTATTACTGTGAGACTACAGAATATGACATCCATTGCAAATTCGGCTCTATAGTCTTATACTAGGTAACTATCACTTTAAGCTTTGGATGCTTCAGGAGATTGCAGGCATTTCTGTAAATCAATGAGCATGACTACCATAACGAGTTTACAAGTTTCTTGCATTTTTACAACTATTTCAATCACTAATTAGCTACAACTGTCTCAACTGTATTCCACGAAAATGACTCTATCATGATATATACTGATATTGCAATATAAAATGACATACCGTGACAAGGGATTTTACACAGATGACAAACTCAGAATAACTAACCAAGACTCCCTTGTAGCATACCTCAGTGTAAACCAACAGACATCTGGAGAAATTTAAACCCAACAGAAGAAAGGGGTGATGACACCGTTTTCTGTCAAATCTCACAGGGGCAACACAAGTTTACTAGATCAATGTTGAACAAAAGGAAAATTAAGGAAATACACCAGCGCAAGACAGGTGAGCAAGTTTCCAACAAAGTAACAAAGTCTACTACATGAAGCGATAGGTTTAGTAGCATTGTCATCTGATGTCACAGTGTTTTTATTAAACATTATCAAAGTGGCAGACTCATGGAGGCAATCACCCCAATTAACACACAAAATGTGTCTAACGCTGCAGCTTAGCTTAGATTTAGTCAAATGACTGACATTTCCATGGCCACAGTCACTGTGTCCTGTTTTCTGATGGGAACTTCTCCAGACCTCTATTCTTTGATGTAGGTATGGCTAAATCGAGTTTCCCACTCTGCAAACTAATGTCAGGTTTCTTGCTTTATAATAATATTCTAGGCAAGATTATCATTCTCTATCAGAATTGGCAGCCAACTCCACTGTAAACAAGTTCAAAGAAAACAAAATAATCATTTCAGCTTCAAACTTAAGGAGTAACGGCATTTCTTCTCCCTCTTCACAGTCTTCAGTTTAAAAGATGGAGACCTTCTGTGATGTGGCATCTCCAGGTAGAAACACAAGTCTGCAGAGAAACACAAGATGAGAAACGATTAAATGAAATTCAGTTTGTCTCAATATGAGGGACATTCCATCGAGAGAAACAAGCTTGGGGCTGGAGTGCTGCTGATCAAAAGAGCACTCTGTAGTTTTGGAGAAGAAATGTTAACGTTAAAGTTCTTTGTTAACTGATCTTTATCTGCTGAAACAAACCAAATAAACGTCTTGTTTTAATGACTGAATAAACAAATTGACATTAAAGGACAACACTATTTTTTGCCAACTCTTACATAAAAAAAAAAAAACAACTTTTGATACGTGAACGCTCCAAATCAATTAAACTTTCCATCTCACCTCATCACGCACAATACACTGAACTTTTAAAAACCGAAAACATAAAATGAAAATTACATATAAAGTAAATACAAGCTTACTAACATGAGTAAGCATTATTACCTCACTAGAATAAAAAATCTGAGTCTGTATTTCTTCTCCGAAACTACATAGTGTCCTCTTAACCTTTCTGGGTTACTGCAGTGGATGTCAATGTGTTGTCCTGTGTAATTTGTTTTGTTGTCTTCCTTCCTGTCTGAATCTCTTTTGATTTGGAGTATGGACAAAACAAGCAATTTTATCAAATCACTTTGGACTTGAGGAAATTTCAATATACATCATTGGAGATTTAAAAAGTCCCAGACATTGCATTGTTTCTTGTGGAGTTTGATGAATCAAGAAAGGCAAAACACTCCTTTATTCTACAAATCAATAAATACTACAACAAGCAAAATAGCGATCATGACAGTAACTCCAGATAGTGACCTCTGGGTGACTTTCTGACTCAAAGATAGTAGTAGAATACACCTATCAGGCATAACATTATGACCACCTGCCTAATACTGTGTTGATCCCCTTTTTGCTGCCAAAACAGCCCTGACCCTTTGAAGCATGGACTCCACTTGACCCCTGAAGGTGTGCTGTGGTATCTGGCACCAACATGTTAGCAGCACATCCTTTAAAGTCCATGTCAAGCAAATTCCGCCATTTTCCTCTAAACACATTGAATAGGTCATAAATGTATTTCCTTAAAACATGTAAAAAAAAAAAAAAAAAAAAAACATTCAACCATTTAGAATTTAATTTTGGAGCTAGGCTCACAAACTGTTTCAAAATTTCTGTGTTCAGGATTTAATGGGTAGATCAGAAATCATGGCTGCGTTACGTAACGCGGCCATCATTAGCATAAACCCGGCCCTGCTGCGGAAGTGGTATAAATACATTCAGCGCATTAGCTTTGTGGTTTTTCTGCTTGCTCTCCAGTCTCGGCTAGCATCTCTTGCGATAGCTTGCATCTAGCTAACCAGTCAACCAGTCAACTAAGCAGTCATGTTCGCTCGTGCATCTTTCCTGGATGCCAGTGTGTCCAGTAATGGCACTGTAAGCTTATTTAAGTTTTGTAGGGACTACAACATAAGGAAACGGTGGATAGATTTTGTGAAGAGGAGCTACTGTGGAGCGTTCAAAATCACCACAAACACTCGTCTCTGCAATGTCCACTTTACCCCCGATAGTTACAGCGACTATCACCAGGTAAAGTAAGGATTTCGAAGAGTCCGTTGATGCTGGTCAGTGGGGCCGAACCGACCCTTTCCGTCCTGGCTTGCATCCTCCCGTCCCGCAGACAGCGAGTGCCACCATCACCACAGCCGGTATTATGTGCCAGCCACCGACCCTCTCTGTCCCGCCGACAACAGGTGCTCTCATCTCTGCCATCGGCATTACGTGTCCGCCAGAGAGTGTAAGTGCTCATGTCATAAATATTGTACATTTGGGAAATTAAATAAATTTTGCTGAAGGTGCAAATCCTTAAAGTGATTTTACACTGTGCATCCTGTCATGCCTGTGTAATGTTAGCAAATGTTACTGCATTTAATCATGACATGATTTGGCCTCATTCCCTGAGGGGAGTCCATGTGACAGCACAGTGATAATCCACATGCAATATTTTATGTGCACCAATATAGCTATGACAAGGAATTATATGTACACTGGGGTTTTATGTTTGTGTGTCATGTTAAACATTGACCGAGGGATGCCTAAAATGAGCACATTTTTTTTTTCCCATGGAAGCTAGTTGCTTTTATACAGAGAGAGACGGGAGTAGCTAGCTCAGACGGAGTCAATATGTGAGTTATCATTTTCTGCGCACATGCAGCATACTTTATTCAGTTATTTCATAACTAAAGCTAGAGCTGCAGTTTTGGAGATGCTCTGACCCATTTGTCTAGCCATCACAATTAGGCCCTTGTTCGCCCATTTTCCTGCTTTCAACACATCAACTTTGAGGACAACATGTTCACTTGCTGCCTAATGTATCCTACCCACTAACAGGTGCCATGATGAAGAGATGATCAGTGTTATTCACTTCACCTGTTAGTGGTCATAATGTTATGCCTGATCAGTGTATATTCCAGGAAACTATGGACTGTATATCAAGTATATCAACACTTAACTACCAAGTTGGCCGTCTAGGTCCACCGAATTAGAGGGCAGTAAATTGGGGGTCTGTCTTGGTCCGCCAATTTGTCTCCTCAGAGGGTACACTTATTTCTGCTTCCATTGCTCTCTAAATCCCATCTAATGTGCTGGCTATTGCCTGAGATGGGTGGAGGTGTCGATGACGTGCACTGTTGTGCGACCCATAGCCAGGGAGTTTTAAAACCAGTAAACAGCTGATCACAGCAGTCAGTCCATCAGTTAATCTGCGAACATCAAGATGAGCAACTGGACAGCCGCTGAGATCCAGGAGATTCTAGTGTCTTCTCAGTCTCTGTAAATGTTTGGTTGTGTTAGCTTGTTGTTGTAGCGGCAATGTACTTTCAAATTGGGTGGCACATTGTTGCCCTTACCTTGGAGCAAATGTGCTGCCTTTTCTATCTAAAAAGGGCTACTGAGAAACAAAAAATTCCAGTCTTGCACAAGAGATGCTTTATAATATAATGGAAAAATTGTCATGATTGTCATTGGTCAAGGATAAAAAAATTATGTGCGTGTTTAGGGATACTATGGCCTTTTCCTGTCACCATGCACCTGACAAAGTTAGCATTGTTAGCTTCATATCTGAAGTCGATCTGTTCTCTACCATAATCACCGATCAGCACAGCCTCAGTTTGGAGAAGTAGAAAGCCGCTCCAGCCCAGATGCTTTGTACTGCAGTGAACGGGGTCCAGAGAAAAAGTGAAATTTAACCACCTAAAACAAGGCTCTCTTCTTCTCCAAACTGAGGCTGCGCTGATGGGTGATTACAAAAAACACAAACTATCCCTTAAACACACTTTTACACAGTCAGTTTGACTAGTAGAAGCAGTAGGGCTAGTCTGTTGGCTACTTGCGGGGAGGCTGACGCTAGTATGATAGTGCAAACTAATGCTTTCAGAATTCTCTTTGGGTCAGTACCTGTTGAGATGATGATTTTGTGCCTAATGCTGGGCTGTCATTTGTCAAAACTTCAGGCACCAGAAGTATTTCCAAATAACCAAAGTGGTATGACCATTCTTTGGTACAATTTCGTCGTCTTTGTCAGTTTCCTCACACTTGGTTACACTAGTTGGACCACTCATTTTTTTGTGTCAGCTCAACATACAGGTTGTCTCTGTGAGTGGTTTTGAGTGGGAGGGGTCAGAAACATGCATCAACCACATGTATTTCTTTGCTGTGCGACTGGCTATTGATGTAATGTTTTCTAGGTAGAGGAAAATGAACTTAAAAAAAATAAAAATCATAAATCAAATAAATGTCATAATGTATCACTGTTATCGTGAAAATGATTGAGATCGTTTTATTGCCCAGCCCTGTCACTCTAGACACAGACTCTGCTGTGGTACATGTCACCACCATCACACTTGCAATAATGTCAGCATGCCATCAAAAATGGTGGACCTTGGTAGCAGCAGTATCACGGGATCTCTGTGTGAGAGAATGTAGCTATGGAGACTGGAGCCTTTATTAGCTGTAATTGGTGCTTTACACATTTGTTTTTCATTAGTTTGATATCTAAAGCTCAGGCACTACAGTGTAGTGTTGCTCCCCTTACAGATCTTTATTTGCAAGCGGAACATCTGTCAGCAGTGCCGGTATAAACAAACCATTTTCCTTGAGGAGACGCTGATGGTCCACATGGAAACGCTTTTGTGTGTAAACGCGCATGTAAGTAAAACACAGTGCCTGTAAGCACACTTTTTTGAAACCTGGTCTCAGGGTGGAAAAATCCAAAAATGCTGCCTTTGTGTACTCGTGTTGACAGAAAATCCACATACTTTGCGATGATGCCATCGCCCCACCCCTCAACCTCTAGCCTTTGACCTCTTAACCCCATGCCATCTCATAACAACAACAAAAATGGTGGACTACATGCTTGTGTTCTAGCCGCAGAAGATATTGAGCCCATTAGGGTTACTAGGGCAAAATATTATGCTCCTCTGCCACAATGCTGAGCGAAAAAAGGACAACCGATTAGCCATTTTCGTCTACTTCTTGTTGTGTTTGGCTTCTTACTCTGCTGTCTGTTTGTATAAAGTGCGCAAGCTTTATTTAAATACTTGGTCTCTTCTCTGCTTTTGGTCAATTTCAAGCACCACCTATAGGCCTAGAATATGAACTACGGCGTGTTGATTCATTTGGGTCTTCAATGTTTTCCAGGCCAAGAACCCCCAAACTGACGGAGAAATGGAGCGGGGACCCCCTACTTACTTATCCTCTAGGGGATCCATGGAGATTCTGTCACTCTGTCTCTGTCTCTCTCATAGAGACAGAGGAGGCAAGAGGAAAATCTTTTTTTTTTTTTTTTTTTTAAGACAGAGTAAGTGGTTGAAATACATCACTACCAAATCGGACGGAGGAGACAGAGCAGTCTGTGAGAGGAGCAGGGAGCAGGAAGGTGGAGGCTAGAGGAGGATGGAGGGCTTCTGTCCTCTGTGGGAGGATCTCCTTCCTGTCACTCAATGCATTTAGGATTTTTACATGCTGATCTATGATTGGCTAAGACACGTAAAATGACGCGCTAAGGGAGGCCGTCCTCCCTTATCAGTCAGCAACCAGAATACTAGATTGACAGCAGGTTGGTTCAATAACAGTTCCCAAATTTCATTCTCACATTTATACAACCATAAACAAAAAATACTTCTATGTATTTTACAGCTTTCACTGCCAGCCATGCTCAGACAAGAAATATGGAGTTTTCAGCGATATTAGAATCGGTTTCAAAGGAAATAAGCAAATTTCTGAAAAAAAACAAAACAAAAACTGTTTGGAGAAATCAGGGAGAAGCAGTCAGAAAGATAATTCATAGTTTTCTTTTTGTTCGTCCTGCTGGAGGACACAATGTTAGCGGGACGACCGGGACACAAAACAGAGCAGCAACACAGTTGTTTTGTTTTGGCTTTGTTCCTGTGCTGCTGTGAAGAATATATACTGAATGCTGCAGTAGCACAGTGGGCAGAGCAGCTGCCTGCCACACAGGTGACGGGTGATCAGATCCCAGAAGGGGTACACATGGGTTTTTTTTTTTGTCTTGTATATTAGCCCAGTGTACATCTCATGGTCCTGATGTCAGCAGCCTCTCTGCTCCTCTCTCATGGTCCTAATGTCAACAGCCTTTTGCCATTTAATAAAATGTTTTTTTAAAGAAGTCTTGTAAGTCATTGTTTTATTGCTTAATTTTCATTGAATATAAGAAAGTAGGGATACGTAGCTGACTTGTACAAAATACCATGACACAGTGGACTGGTTTTCCTCCTGTCCTCCTCATTTCTTTTAGTCACCAGCCGCCACTGACAGAGATTTCACACACACACACATAAAAAATGTGTTTTACCTCCTGCAGTACCTCTGTGGATCCCCTAGGGGTCATGTTAAAGAGGATGTTGAGGATTTCTCCCAACAGCCAGCTGCTTAACACAGTCTGAAAAATGTGTGTTGCATAGAGGCAGGTGGGAAAGACTTAACTAACAACAGTGATCTGCCTGTTCAGCTGTGAGGATGAGAAATTTGCAGCAGCCTACAAACACAGAGATGTGCTGAGTCGGTGCAGCACTGCCACACTACTGCAGCAAATTGTCTGACTCTTTTACAGCAATGCCCACTGCAGAGTGCACATACACCTACCCACACACGCTGTACGTGTGAATACATAACCTCAAAACAGCAGCAGACATACAAAAATCTCATAGGATATGCCAAAATGAAAATGTCTGGCTGGTAAATTAATCAATATGGATAACTGCAAACTGGCAACTGTGAGTGGAGCTGAGATAATAAAAGTAAAGTAAAGCGTTAGATGTGGTGGAACAGACCACCAGGAGGTTATAACTGGAGTCACAGACCTGCTGTATATCAACCTGACAGGCCAGCTGACTCCAGGGCCAAAAAAATGCTTCAAAAGATGTCCTGTGGGGTCCTGTGCTCGGCCTCCCATAAACCCAGCTAATACTGCCTGTCTGACAGCATGTCAGTCTGTAAAACGCTGTGTTGACCATCATCATGCGGCACGGTACGGCAGTGAGGAGCCAGAGCCTCTGGTGAATCCTGCAGTACAAACAATCCTTTGTTAAATATGACCTGCAGCATGTGAGGGGATTTTTTTTTTTCTTTTTCTGAGATGTGCAGCCGCTTGGCCCGTCAGATACAGGCTGTGCCAATGTGCTCTGTTACATAACTGCCATATCAAAGGTTCAGGCAAGGATTTGGTGCTTTATCCTGCAGCCCTCAGATACATGTTTTGTGAGGCCCTGCTGATTTGTCAGTTATATGTAGAATGGGAATTTCACAGATTCTGGTAGTAACCAATAGTGGCCCCATTCACACTACCTTTCAAGGCCAAACAATTGCGCCAATATTCCACCATGTCGTCTGTCTAAAGACTGATGGTTAGTGATGGCCTTGGTTCAAAACTATAAACATTTATCATCTTAATTTGATGATATGTGAAGGAATGATTACTGTAATGTTAGTGCATTTGGACTCTGAAAAAAACGGTGTGTCTGATTTGACCAAGCAAACACGAACCACAGCTGGCTGGACCGCAGTATATTATGCGACCAGACATTTTTTTTCCCCCAATTGATCAGATGATACACGGACCCAGGAGGATACTATGTAAATATGTATATACAGTTCGATCCATTTTCCATTTTCTTTCTCTATATTGTCTATTTTGTTATTGCTCTGTCCTTGTAACATTCTGACACTGCTACGACAAACAAATTTCCCCGTCTGCGGGACATTAAAGGATTTCTCATTCTGATTATATGAGGGAAAAACCCTCAGCCCTCCTGACCGAGACTTAAGCAAACTTTCCCTTAGAAAACAGCATCCCTCCACACAAGTCAGACAGTGCCCACTGTTAACTGATGGAGATTATGTAATTCTGTACTTTAGAACGAAAAATGTAACTTTTTGTCACTTTTCACAGCGCATGGTGGGTCAGGATCTCGATCACAACACTTACAGCTGGTTAATGTCATGATGTGTGCGGTCATGCCTCTTTTGGATCCGCAGTGCCAGTATGTTGTATTGAATTGAACACTGGTGCAGCGAGCCTTCATTGCAGACATAATGCAGAGTCCCTGTGTGAAATGGGCTACTGCTTAAAGCTGCTCCAGTGTGTAATGTCACACAGCATGCAAAAAGAGGCGCGATGTGCATATCATGATGAAGACGTCTGTGTTTTCTTTTTTTTTCTTTTATAAATGTGCACTGCCAAAATGACACATTTTTTTGCTCCAAATGACATCCCATGATCACCAAAAATAGCAGGCCCTGTCTGGCTCTCACTTGCGAGGAGGATGCTGTTCTCTGAAGGGAAGTTCACTGAAGACACTCAGGAGGGCTGAATGTTTTACAATTCAAGTTGCCAGAGACAGTTATCGCAACAACACAATAGACAGAAGGCGAGAAAGACATGGTGAGTTGAAGTTTTTTGCTTCGAATCACGTCAAACAATCACTGACATTCAACTATTCTGTTACTGGGGACGGACGCTGTTTTTCGGGCAGAAATGGGACAAAGAGTTGGTTGGACAGACAGGATTACAGGAGCTTTTTTTCTTCCCCTCATAAAATGCTCAAGACAGGACCTGCTTCCACATTACTGTTGTCTGGTCCTGTAACGTTGCTTTGTGGGTTGATGTGTGGGACACTCTTTTATTTGTTGAGTAAATGATTTGGTTAGTTGTCAGATTGTCAACACCATCAGACCGAAACACCCCTGTTTCGCGCTGCCAACTTGACAATTCAAACAGACACCGTCCCACCTCTGCTGCAGCTCTGATACAACCTCTGTCCCCCTCTTTGCATCTGTAACTTTCACAAAGACGATGCATGATTCCCACCTTGAAGAGGCAATTTGGCTAGGGCTTGTGTCTTTTACACATACAATCAGAATCAGAAATAACTCATTGATCAACAAGTAGTACAGTATAGTAGTTCCTTCTAGAATACAAATATAAAACCGGAGACGTTTGAATAAAGTATAAATAGAGAAGACAATAAGAAATCAGAGTGGGTAGAAGTAAAGACAGGGACTCCGGCAGCTCAGTTCAGCTAACTAATGATCTATAAAAACAACAGAAGGAGCCAGTAAGCTTGTCCGGTGTGCTGATGGATCTGTGGCCCCGGGGTCAGTGGGTAGATGGGGCTATGGTTGCGTAAGAACTGTCCTTGTTAGCTCCAGCACAACAAACATGGACAATACAGACACAAAGACTGGCAGTACAGGAGCACATTGAGGGCTGTCATTGCAGTTATCAAATATGTGCTCTGGGCAAGACAGCAACACACCCTCTTAACCATTCATTTGAACTCAGAAGTTAACATGTCACAACACGTCATAGTGTTAATGCCATTTACTTAGTGCTGGGCAAAACTGTATACAGTTTCAGTATTTTTCTAAATTCTAACAGTTTCACGGTATATAACGGTATTTCTTTTAATGCATAATCAGTGTTCACAGCATTTTCTACTAGTTGAGACAGTAATTACTAGCCCCTTTTAGATAGAAAAGGTGGCACATATGCAGCAAAGTAAAGGCTGCACTCTGCCGCCCTGTCCATCTAAAAGGGAGGTTTAATATTCCCTCTTTCCCAAAAAGCCTCCACTGGTGTAGGCAGAAACATGTGATGTGATGTGACGTGAAGCAGGAAGTTGGGTGTGAACAGTGACGTGTAACATATGCATCGGAAGAAATGTGGCAACACTTGATAGATTTACTTAATTATAGACCCATAGCCCATATTCTCATCTCCTCAGTCAAACACACACTAACATGAAACCCCTGCTATTAAAGGAAGCTTGCAGCATTAGCATGCTATATCAACCTGACAGGCCAAGTTAGCATTAGCTGCCCCAAGCAAGAGACAGCTAACAGGAAGCAGGTCAAGAGCTTTACATTGCACCCCACTGGAGTTTAGTACTGGGTTCCTAGAATAGAATAGAATTACTTAAATGATGCCAGACTGGGAAATTATTTTGTCACCCCACATAGCGGGGGGCTTTTAATTTGAAAGTAGCGACCGCTAGTAGCTTGCCACTACAACAACAAGCTGACAGCTACAGGGACCGAGGAAAGCGAGCATCTCCTGGATCTCAGCTGCTTTCCAGGTGCTCATCTTGACATCCGCGGATTAAGTTGTGAACTGCAATGTCTATTCTAGCCATCTTCACCGTAACGTAACACCAGAGCTCTACTGTTTACCCTCACCACGCCTCGCAGTCGCACCAAGCCTGTTTAGAAGCGCAACACTGAAAAGGGTCTTGTCTGAAACAGTGTCGCGTGGGGTAGCGTTCTGAACGTGTGTTATCAAATACACCTGTATGGGGGTACATTAAAAATTCATATTCGGTGTTAACCGGTATACTGCCCAGCACTGCATTTACTGCACCTAGCTGACAGCCATCCAAGTACAGGCCTGAATGGACCTGAGGACAGAAGATTCTGATACAAATGTGGAGCATTTAAAAAACCTCACAAATGTCACCTGAGCCATCATAACCTCCGTTCGTCCCTGAGCACTAAAAACCACTGCAGGCAACAATATGAACTTAAAACCAACAGCAAAGACACAAAAAAGTAAATTCCTCATAAGACATGCTGTCTTCTTGACTATGGAACTGAGGGAACATTCAAAGATGACTTAAAGGCTGATGTTAGAGTCACTACATGGTTTAGCCTGTCACATACTGTTGTTCTCACAATAAATGAGACAACTAAAGGGTAACTTTCAACCGAAATTGGAATCTAGTTCGTGCTGAGGGACACACTAGTAAGCTGTGACAAAGGTGCCGTAAAATCTGGCCGACTTCCAAGTACCAGAAGAACTAGAGGCCATTTCAGTTGGGATTTCTAGTCCCCAATTCTGGGTGCCCAGTGGGTGTGATAAATCAAAATAATACATAAATGGGGGCCTGTCAGCTGGCACTCAAACACATAACTTCTTTTCTGTATCATATTTACGCATGTTAGTCAGCAAAAGCATCATTTAACTGCTGAAATAGCGTGAGAGGACATGGTCAACAGCAACTATTGAAGCCGTTTCTGACTATTTTTGATTTTGCCATTATATTTCACCTTAAAACTATTTACTTGGTGTCATTATTTTCAGCACAACCTCACATGTGTGACTGTACAGTTATTTATTTTTTTTGGACATACTGTATTAACACAATGGATCTAAAATCACAAAAAAAAAACATAAAATCTGAGTAGAAAAAGTTACATTTTTTTTACTGTGAAAACCAAATATGTCTAACAAATAATTTTTTTAATTACTTATAATGCAAATATAAATTGATGTTTGCTAAATATGTGCATACATTTAAAAAAAAATGTACAACATTATATGTAACTATTTGCATTTAAATACAGGCAATGCTCAGATTTTATACACACCACAAATAAGTGTAGATGAATGGCCAGAGGAGCGTCAGTGCCGATATGAGAACTACATTGGTTAGACAGGTTAATGTCTTAAAATGAACTGCATTGAAAAAAATATATGAAACAGATTTATGGATGCTTGGGTGAGAATCTGTTATCATTAGATTATCAGTTCTAAATTTGGCTGAATAACATCTCTGAGAACAAGCAGCAAATTTGAGACAGCTCAAATGATTTACATGTTTACATATCTGTTCTGAACAGCCACACTCAAGGGGGGTTGAAGAGACACGACATAATCAGGAATCACTGAACAATTTTAGAAGACGTTCATAATGCTGCACTTGGCAGAACAGGTGAAAAGTGACCAACAGTTGATTTTGATAGACCCTCAATGAGAGGTGAGGGTTAGGGGCTTTGTTTGTCTACTAAGCACCTCTGATTGCCATACATATCAAAACTATAACAATGATGAAGGCTGACTTTTGCCTCGTCTCATGCCTGCGTCTTGGACAAATCTTTCCTTGAACACACTGCAAAGACTACAGCTGACAGCAAACAAGCCTACATCTTATGCTGGGGCTGGCATTGATGCCTCGGATTTAGATAGCAGCCTAGGTGGGAATATGTGTACCCTCCTAGGCAAAAAATCAGCAGACCAAAACAGACCCCCAATATGCCAGCCTCTGTCTAAAACCGGAGACCGAGCCGCCAAAAGGACGGGCAAATTGCTGGCTCGGTGCTCTGTCTAAAAACGGCTATTGTTTACAATCTCCCACTGTCCTGCAAATGTGCAGCTAAACATATCTTATGAGCAATGTTACAGACAATTTGATGGAAAAAAGGCACTCTCATGGACACAAAATATTAATAGAGCTGTATATCCACCAAAAGAAATCACAGCAAAGCAGTCCAAAGAAATACCAGACTAATACCATACCCCAGGGGTTCTCAGCCTTTTGCAAGCTGGGCCCCCCCAAGCAGGTTCACTGCAGCTCCTCCCTCCTATATAAATAGATAGGCCCTAATTAATTATTATTATTATTATTATTATTATTATTATTATTATTATCATCAGGCCTATTACTAAGCTATTGCTATATTTGGGAATTGGAACCAGACCTCTGATATGAATTTATGCTTTATTATTGTTATTAATACTAGGACTAATGGTGAAAAGAAGGGAAAGAATCTCCAAGGTGACGTCACAGAGTTGAGGGTATTCCTGCATCAATGCTGCCCAGAATGACGAAAGAGGGCAGGAGGTAAGAGTTCCTTCAGCCTACTGTCACTCTTCAGCTCAATAAACTGTTCCTGCCTATCAATTGACAACTCGTTTGCTGTGCAGACAAATGGGTCTCAAACCCACGCAAAACAGCGATAATCCTCTTTAAAGTATGTCACAATTTTTTTTCTCATTGCTGACGCTGATTGATATAGAGAGAAGAATCGTGTGACGTGCCTGCATCAGTGATAAAGTCTGCAAGGCTGGGGAACATATCGTAGATCCCTCAACTGATGCGGCCATGCCAGAGGTCAAGATTTTGTGTGAAGGCGTCCACTCTGTCTGCGAGGAGCAAAATATGAGTTTTGCAGCCTTGCAAGACAGGGTGAGGCCATTCAAGCGGTCAAATATATTGACCAAACAGGACAGAGATGCAAGCCAGACAGTGTCATGCAGCTCATACAACTGCGGTAACACCCGCCCCCCTGGAGAGCCAGCGATTCATTTGCAGACTGGACGCGGAGTGGTGTGTGTCTCATCTCTGGAACTGCTGGAACTGCTGCGCGAGGCTACCGAGAGACTGACCGCCTGTGAGTGCTTTTGGACACGGCAGCACCCGCTGCTCGTTGAGCACGGTAACTGCAGAGTGATATGTGCTTTCAAGTCAGAGTCTCCAAACACCACAAAAGTCTCCAATAATACCAGTAAAAGTCACTAGATTTGTCGCTAGTCACTTTGACCAAAAAAGTGGCCAGGAGGATATCTGTTTGTGTGTTATAATAGTCCAACACTTGCATTTCGACATGGGGGGAATTTTTGTGATTTTTTTTTTCTCCCAGATTTTTTTCCCTCCTCCCATCCTGTATCCTACTCGCGCCCCCTTCCCTGGGCAGTGTCCGCACCCCCCACCGGTTGAGAACCACTGCCATACCCTATTAAAAATAAAATCACAACATTTTGGGAGTTTTGAATTAAGGGAAACTTGATAAACTAGAATGACGCAATAATTATTTCCCCCCCTTATTCATGCCAACTATTCTGACTGGATAAACAACTGCCTTGTTAATAGCTGATCAGCTGTACCACTTCAAATTTGACTTAACACCTACTTCTGACATTATTTCTCTTCTAACCAACCAATGGCCAACTGTTGGCCTGGTTTGTCAGGGCCTGTAACATCTGTCAAAGTGATTGCAGTGACATATTTTTTTACCATGTCCTGCAGCCTTTTGGAGAAAAAGTAATAAAATCATTATAAAATGATAACAATATGAAGATAAAAAGGCATACATACCTGTAATCTTGTTGTCTATCTTGCTGAGGGTCATGCAGCACACATAACTTGGTCCATTCTGGCCTGCAGCTCAAATGCACTGGGCCGGTCCTGAGGGTTGACGGCGAGCATGTCCTGCAGAAGCTTCCTTACTCCATCAGACATGCATGATCTGCGTTTCTGTGGGATGCTCAGTACCATCTTTGGATTCTCCAGCAGTGCCTCACCAACTGGCACAATGTCTGCTCCTTGTCTCACATATGTACCCAGCAGCTCCCGCTTAGACTCGGCATCAATGAAAGTTATTCTCTCCAGCATGGCCCAAATGATGATGCCGAGGGCAAATATGTCAGCCTTGGCTGTGTAGTGGCCCTCCCACACCTCAGGAGCCATATAGAAGTCTGAGCCGCATGCCGATGACAACCAAAACTTGTTGACATTGACGTTTTTGTTCTTGTCTTCGCCTTCTTTGCCCTCACTGGTGTCTCCTAAACCTGCACAGACTTTACTCAGGCCAAAGTCAGCCACCTTGAGGACTGGAGTCCCTGACTTCTCAGAGATGAGGATATTGTCAGGTTTGAGGTCTCTGTGCACAATGTGGTTTTCATGCAGAAAAGCGACAGCACTGGTCATCTGGAGCATGAAACTGTTGTTGGTTTGTGAATCAGGCCGCCGGGACAGGATGAACTGGTTGAGGTCACCACCTTCACAGAACTCCATGACAAACCACAGGTAACAAGGCTCCTCTGGAGGACCGAGCACCCTCTCACCTGCAATGGGCACACACTAGTCACTCACAGTTATGCAAAACTGTAGCACAGAATACTCAAAGTAGTTACAAGCACAAAGAAAACATACATATATTAATAAGAAAAAAAAACACATGAAATGTCATTGATAAAGTGCCATGCCACTAACTACAAGTAAGATTTATTGCATTTATTGTGTAGCTTTTTCATGAATTGTAGCCTATAAGAAAAATATGTTAAATGTCCACAGGAGAATTTGCAATCGATAACTATCTCATAGACTCTGACCTCATTAGATGTGTCCTGCATTTCTTTATCAGCAAGTTTCCTGAAAAGGTTATGTTCAGGTGGTCTCTGTATTTCAAAAGACAGAGCCACTGTGGGGCAGTTCAGGGCATCTTTACTGTACTCTGGTATGTATTTCAGATTTTCAGCTGAGATAACATTTCAAACTTAATGTCCGGGTTAACAATTCATTCATAATGACCGACTAATGTTGCTAGCACTACATTTAGGTTATCATTTGAGATAAACTATGAACAGATCAAGTACCACGGCTAAGGATGAGCAAAGAACGGGACTCTCCCTGGTGGTTTGGAGTCAAAGTTGAGATGAATCAGTCTGTCTTTTTTAAATTCATCTCAGAGACAACAACACCTGCACTACAAACAAGGAAAGTACATGAGTACAGGGGTTATCGAAAGGCAGAGGATCGGTGTGGTGAATTTGGCAAAAGTACAAACGAATCAATGTGTAAAAATACCTCTGTGACCACAGCAACACAGCAGACTCCATTTTAGTGAGTCCGAGCCTCGGGAGCTCCCTCACAAACTCTACCCATCCCCCAGCACGCCTGTGTCATGGCGACAACAACAATAACTGAAAGGAAATTTCGTCCGACAAAGCTAACCCTGCAAACCAAACATGGCTGGCATTCATGTCAGCTACAGGTCAACACAGATCAAGACTGTACCAAAGCAACCCCGCGTACAAACGTCCTCCTCTGGCTTAGCTAATCAAATGACCGGTATGATGTAACAGCACACACACCCCGAAACTGTTGCCCGACTCACATTAGCAATTATTTGATACAGATCACAGTATAACCACTCACAGTAAACCACTGGCTAAATCTGAGTGCTATTCTTGTTTTGATAGGAGGTCAAAGCTGCATTGGAAAATCTTGCATCTGACGTGTTAATCGCTTGTCAATTCGGCATCAATCCAAACTAAATGGTAGCACGTATGTCCTTCTCTGTATAAGAAGTGACTCAACTTAAACAGTGCACGTTCAAGAGCCTCACCTTTCAGTGAAGTCTCCACCAGACGCAGGTACTGTTTGGACCGTTTGTTCCCATGACTCATTTTCTGGGCCATGCCGTTCCTCTGCAGCACACACTCTTCCAGCTGCACGACATTTTGATGCTTCTTCTCCAAACTTGTCAGCGCCCAGAACTCCTGCAGGGCGAGCTCCACGTTTTCCGGCGCGTCGCACCGCAGTTTCTTCACCGCGACTTTGGCACCGGACCTCCGGGCCACAGCTTCGTACACCACTCCGTATGTGCCCCTTCCCACCTCCCGCAGGAGGCTGTAGCGGGGCGCCATGACTCTCTGCTCCAGGTTGTCCTGCTTGGAGAGCCCGGTGACCCCCTTCATGTCATGGTCTTCTTCCGTGTTTCCCACGCTGAGAGAACGCAGCACATTGGACTCGTCAACTCGTGCTCTGGTTTGCTGTCTGCGGCAGGCTCGTGCGCTCCTCGTGCGTCTCCGCCAGTTGTCACCACCAGCGGTATCCATACGTGTCTGTGATCCGTCACAGTTCGCACTTTAAATGGATATATGTCCACATGTTGTCAACATTTCGTCCACTCGACTTCCCCGCGGTCCTTAAATGACTGGTGAATACAGGGAAGAAACTGGCCTGGTAATGTAGGTTGAAAATGGGAGGAGGGTAAACGAAGAGAAGCACGAGTTCATATCCACACAAACCTAAAACAGTTTCCGGTCAAGACTCTCAAAATAAAACCTGTTATTGGCGAACGAGTTTTTGGTACTGGTAAACTTTACAGACAGCAAACCGAACCGAAAATTACCTATTCTTTCGATGATGCCATGCAACAGAATCAGTTTTTGTTTTTTTTGGGACAGGTAAATACAAAGAACGATGAGTCACAACATACGATGTCTGTACAAGTGTTTATGTAAATTGTAGCGTTAAACAATACCACTGTCGCAATAAATCCATAATTCTACAAAGCTCAGCTTCTGTGCGATGTTTCGGTCTTTTCAGTATCAACACATATATCTTTATCCTTATTATTTAAATGAAGTAATTTAATTTCTCGTGGCAAAATATCCGAGCTTCCGGCCTTCTTCGGTCTCCATCCGGCTGCTTAACGGCACTCCAGAGACCAGCAGTTATCGAGTTCAGATGTACCATTGTGAAAGAACACGGGGTACCGAAATACACTGGGAAAGAAACCTGCCCATTTCGGTGTCAGTGAACATAGAATGATTTGTGACCACTATCATAACTAAATACATGTCAGGTACATACATTTTTAGACTTACAGAAATGCCTTTATTTCAACGTCGTCAAATGCAAATCATAGCATTTACGTCAGACACAGCTGCCTGTTAATTTAGACGTGAAATAAATGGGCTTTTACATATTCTCAATATACTGTGGTAAATACTCAGTTCAGTGAAAGTGAACATGTATAAGTCGTTCGCGACTATTTCACAGGACTTTGTTCACAATTGATCCCCCGCCAGTTAGCCGGGGATGGTTTCTTCCTTCCAGCTCCAGTTCAGCATGGTAGTTCACGTGCGCGCGTCCTCAGCCAACGACTGCACGTGTCGGAGCACGCTGCCAGGAGGAGAGGCCTGTACACGTTCCCGGAGCACACAAACCCGCCCAGCTGGTTCAGAGTCAGAGTGGAGCCAAAACCTCGCGCACACACACAAAACGTGTTTTATTCACACCCAACGATTCACAAACAAACTCAGTGTGGTTTGCAAATATACAACAACATTCACAAACTAATCCATTTTGTTTTGCAAATAAGAAATGTACCTATCAAACAAATAAATCATGCTTCAGACACAAATACAGCATGTTTTACACATACAAAGAAACACATTTCTTCAAGTATAATAAAATCTCTTTCAAGTACATAAACAACTCTACAAGTACGAAAAAATTGTTACGTGACTTTTGGCACAATCTTACCACTGACATGTGACTTGGCACTACTTTTCCGGCTTGCTAATCCACACACAAATGTCCTCATTATCCACACCCAAATGCCCGATAAATATAGATAGACAAATGCGATAGTCGTGAAGCTAATGCCGATGTTGCTTAGCTAGCAGGAGAGCCATGACGCAAATTTATTGATTTTTCTTAACAAACACAAACCAAATTCACACATCAGAATCTCACTCAACTCTCCAAGAATTTCCCTTTGGCTAATGCCAGCAGAATTGTAGCCACCACAGGCCTTTTGGATGAGAGCAATGGCTCGGTTATTTGGCTTTTACTAGTACGTAGCTGATGCCTTCACTGTCCAAAACACAAGTCCATCTCTTTGGCTGCTCAGGTAGGAAAAAGGATACATAGGGCAAGTTCAAGTGTTTGATAGACGTAATAAAGTCAATAAAGTCAAAGTCAAATCTCAAACTACTATATATTATCACATGACCAATGTTTAAAATATATATATAAATGTAGATATATTGTTGTTTTATAAGTTTTGTTCATAGTGTTATCAATAACCACATCCTACAAATCAAACATTGCTCTGAGTAAGCTATATTTACCACATACACACACACACACACACACACACACACACAGAGAAACAAATGGTCCATCACGTGCGCATTGCAGCGGTGGTAAAATTACCAGGGCGTGCAGACCGATATACAACCTTTTTACATCCTCAAGAGCTCTCGTCATTTTATACGGAAAATTAGTAATTTACAGGCACTTGTTTGTGCCTGTAAATTACTAATTTTCTTATTTAAATACTTATGTTTTATTGCTACATATTTGATGACAATTCTTGCTTCATCTGCCTTCATCTTCCTGATTCCCACACCTAATTATTCCAATCAACTGGTAAGCAATTTAGCCAGCAATAGCTAACTTGATCCAGTCATTCATTTATGAACACTGGGCTTTCTTTGGTGAACTGAGCCACTTCAGCCAACACTCCATTCTCAGCAAAAGTAATATACATTTACTTTACGTGAACTAGGTCAAAGCTAAATGTTGGTCTAAATTTACCTTTACCGGCAGTCAGGTAATATGAGGTTAACGCTAAACAGATGCTAAGTTGTTGTTAGCAGCCTATGTTAGCAGGCTAAACTACAAGTTTTTCTCAGTTAGCTTTCACAGTTAACTTCTATTACTAATGTAACGTGATTCCTGTGGATTAGGACCTTTCAAAGTTATTCCATTAGTAACATGGGTTATTACAGCCAAAAAGGTATATTGCAATATTATCAAAGACCTTTAACTCAAGTCTTAACAGTAGACAGCCACAGCAACAACCTGATAACAACGGACCCATCAATGCAACAGCACGATTGGCTGATTGGTTTCCCGGTTCAACAACCCACACAATTGGCCCTTGGGGGTGGACTTTTCTATTCACAATGCCTGAAGTGCTCTGTGTTATTTGTTTGCGCCTCTCTTCAGGCGCTCTGTGTTGTCTATATGGCGCCTGAAGAGAGGCGCAAACAGAAAACATTAACCTATGTCCAAAATTATTCTGTTTAGGAAAATGAGAATTCTGACATCATGCCACATGTTTATTTCATATCTCAACAGAAGCCAGAGACGGCACAAAAGGAGGCCTCCATCCTGGGGATGATCCTCCACAATGACACCGTATTGGACGTCCGGAGGGAGGTCAGGGCACCGCTCACTGTTCGTATAATAAAAGGGCCAATTTAATCCCATTTGACCACACAGAGGAATCATATCACCAAAATCACTGTGATTTTGACAGAAGAATAGAGGGGGTCTCTTCCAATCAAAGGATTGAATCATTGGAAGGGAGGGTTGTAATCAGTTCCAATCAGTTTAAAAAAGTTCTGTTTGATTTTGTCCAATTTAATCTTTGTTGTTCCTTTTTTAATATGTTCCCGTTTTTCTGACGTTTTTTCCCAAATGTTCAAGATCATTTTAAATGTATTTTAATGTATGTATTAAATGTATTATTAAAGTGGCAAACTGGACATGCTTGGTGTTACAATAAATTGAGAGTTTCGGAAAACGTGCAATGCGCATGGATGGAGAGTCAAGTAGCGCAAGTACCTCAAGTCAAAGAAACAATGTTCAAAGAATCAATACAATCAAATTCCCCAAACTAGTCAAGTCGAAATTTTCTGGGTAATTGAGTGGCAAGGGTTTTGGGGTCAGCATGTAACCGCCGTACATGGTAACAAAGGTTTGAGTAAAACTGACAAATTTAGTTACTTGAAGTTGTTTTTAACAGGTACCACTGTGAGCGCAGTAGCAGGCCTTTTATTATCTGATGATAATAATGCAACTGACATGCTGAAAAGATGATTTGGCTGCAAGGACCTGGTGATAAATGCACATATGAATAAGTTACTAAACATGACTCCAGTAAAAGGGGCCACTGGTGTAGTGTGAAGTACACAGTCTTGATGCCATGGGTGTTGTATCTGACACTTATGGAAGTCTTTTATGCCCCATATTATTTAAAACTGATTCCTGAGGACACTGCCCTTGATTTCACCCGACAAGAAGCTAATAATATGCTCAAAGCAAAGGATTTGATGGAGTTCCTGAAACTAGATGTGGAAAGCAGAGAGAGAACAGCAAACCTCACACAAAAAGCAGGATAGGGAATTTTTTGTTATTTTTTCCATAGTTCTTCCGTGTTGTAAATTCCATTTCTTGTATTTTTCAGTGTTATTAAACATCATACCCATTCTACATTCGTATGAAGTCACTGGTACTCAGCCACGGTTTACGTACTCTAATTTTAATTGTATTTATTGTAAAAAAAAGTGGGGAAAAAGGCAAATTTTTTGAAAAAACATAAAAATAGGAAAATGTGTAAGTGGCCGACAGAGGAGCTGAAAGTTTTGACATTTGGAGAAAGAATAAGTGTAAAGTTGAATGAGCTTAATAAAGCTAAATATTTTAGTAGCAGAAGGACTAGAGGGAAGAAGAGGAGGAGTAGAAGTCAGAGGAGGAAGAGTTAAAGATAGATAAAAAGATGAAAAATACCTGAAATTAATGAAAGTATAATGCATTGCACGACGCTGCTGAAAACATCTCATGTAGTAGTAGTGCTGCCTGAAGGAGTGTGGAGACACATGTTTACATTGTTCTCAGAAAACTAGAAGGTCTCATCTCATTTCAACTGAGATCACATTGTGTGGTCATTATTTTCTTTTTATTGAATTTTCAATGTATGGATGTAATTCCTGTCAAAAGTAATAATGATAATAGTAATACTGTAAAACAGTATATTATCCTACTTTGTTGTCACACACACAAATTAAATTAAAAACCTGTAGCCTGTGCTTTTTACGGCAAAATGCCCGCATGACAAAATCCCACAAATACAGGAAAATTCACGTTATTTTGAAATTTGCCGTGACGAAATAAAAAAAAAATAGAAAATAGAAAATTAAAATGAAAGTATAGGTTTTAAAAATGTTTTTAAAAAAATCATTGCACAGTGTACGTATGTACATTAATTAACATAAATGTAATTTTTAGTTTTAATGTTTAGAATTAAATTCCATAATGTTATGTACATGTACACGTACATATGTATGCATGCATACGTATGCTTTCTTCAGCCTCTGCCACCTCCTCTTCCACCAAGAACTTCATCTTCAGCCTGCATCGCCTCACTCAAAAGGTACATACATAATTTATTTTATTTCTATTTATTAATACATTTATCATTTATAAATTATTTTCTTAATTTCAGATTGTATTTTGGAATATTCTTAGTGTTTTTTTTTCAAATATTAAGTCATATTTGTAGAAGAAATACACGACTGGTAGGGGGCCTGGAACGAATTAGGCTATTTATAGGGAAAAAGGTGCTTTGACTTACGAAAATTTTGACATAAGAAAGACCCTCTGGAACGAATTCACTTCGTAAGTCGGGGTTCCACTGTATATGGGACAATGCTCTGAACTGAAACTTGCTGTTAGGCGGATCCATAGACATAGTAATACATATACACTCACCGGCCACTTTATTAGGCACACCTTGCTAGTACCGGGTTGGACCCCCTTTTGCCTTCAGAACTGCCTTAATCATTCGTGGCATAGATTCAACAAGGTACTGGAAACATTCCTCAGAGAGTTTGGTCCATATTGACATGATATCATCATGCAGTTGCTGCAAATTTGTTGAGGCAGGATGGATCCATGCTTTCATGTTGTTGACTCCAAATTCTGACCCTACCATCCGAATGTCGCAGCAGAAATCGAGACTCATCAGACCAGGCAACGTTTTTCCAATCTTCTATTGTCCAATTTCGGTGAGCCTGTGCGAATTGTAGCCTCAGTTTCCTGTTCTTAGCTGACAGGAGTGGCACCCGGTGTGGTCTTCTGCTGCTGTAGCCCATCTGCCTCAAGGTTCGACGTGTTGTGCGTTCTGGCATCAACAAGGCATTTCCGCCCACAGAACTTCCATGAAAATCCCAGGAGATCAGCAGTTCCTGAAATACTCAGACCAGCCCGTCTGGCACCAACAGCCATGCCATGTTCAAATTCACTTAAATCACCTTTCTTCCCCATTCTGATGCTCGGTTTGAACTGCAGCAGATTCACAGCGTTGACAGAGGGAAGATTATATAAACAATTTGCATCTTGATGAGAGAGGCGTTAGTGGAGTCTGTTCCATATGTCTACACGTGCTCTCCACGGCCAGAGCGCACTAAAAGGATGTGCCCCGACTCGGACTGCCCTTCCACCTCCATCTGGTCGCTGCACACACAGTTTACCCTTCACACGACTCTTTCCCCTTGTCACAGACTCCTCGGCGGGTGTGATTACTCCTTCAAGCCTGCATTCATCCGCAAAAGGAGCGGCACTGAGTGCGCTGCGTAAACGAAGGCCACGCGTGGCTCAGAGAGGGTAAACCAGATACATTCAAGTTGTGTTTTGAATTTGTTTTTGTACCTGTATTATCACAAGCGACACATCACTTCCAAACGCTAGCGCACGGCAGGAGCGTTTGGCTCAAATGCCTGGGGATAGGGATCCGGGTCTACGGGCGACGTTACGTGGCACAGCACACGCTCTCACTATAGCGTAGACCTTCTCGGGCTTGTAGGATAGCGTTCCTCCTGGGCTGACACCACCACCTACCCTTCAGGAGCCCGATGGTGGGCTCCACAACAGTGCGCACCTGGCTGTGGCGCATGTGATCTTCTCCTCTGCGCTCTGTGGGTTGGGAAAAGAGATGAGCAGCCACCACTTGAGGGAGTCTCCATCGCCTGCAAGGTCGGTGAACGGGTTAAACACTAGTAAAAAAAATTGGCAACTCTTAGGATTTCCACATTAATTACCCATATCTAGAAACCACCCATCATGTACAGCAGGGCCTCCAGTCTGCACCCAACACTGCTGTGTCTCAGTGTGAATAAATCATGGGTTGATCCAGGCCACCGAGCCACTACATTTGTAAGCAACATGTCTGCATCACATACGAGACTGACATTAAGGGAATGAAAATGCTCATGATTAATGAAAGCAAAGTCATTCTCACTCGGTGCTCTTATGGCAGCATGAGTGCAGTCAATGGCACGATTACATTTGGGAAACCGGACATTGCTACAAATTGCGTTGTGTTTTTTTTTGCCTGTTTGCCCAGCATACAAAAAAACTGTACTGCTGCAACAAACCCATTACACCTCCTAACACACCTGGCCTAACACAGTTAAAGGGTGGCTGGGATATCTCTGACCTCAGCCAATTCCCTCTGGAATGTGCCGGTTGCCAGACAATGGGCTATATGATATAGGATATTAATATATTACACCCGGTTCATATCATTGTAAACATAATTTGCCCTACTGTTGTCTTACTATTGTCCTAAAGTACAGTATCGACCTGAATATAGGACGAGGGTTTTTTCGCTACACGACTGCAATGGCAGAGGGTGCCAGCTTAGTGTAGAGACAAGGGTTGTCACAAGAACTGATACTTCAATACCAATTTCATGCCGACACGAAAAAAATAATTCGATATTTGCTTTTTTCTGGTACCGTCAGAATCGAATATACAACTTTAAACTCGGCGAGCCGTGTCGATTCTTGGCGGAAGTGACGGGCAGTATATGCGTGTGGGCAGCACGGACCTGAAAAAGAAAACCTGTCGTCTTACATAAAAATGGCTTCAGCAAGTAAGAGCGAAAGCACAGCTCGTCGACAATACAGGTACTAAGAGTCGCATGTGGAAATATTTTGCATTCGAGGCGGATGAATACGGAGCAATTCTAGACTCAAACAAGCCAACATGCAAACAGTGCCTCAGAAGGGTTCAAACAAAAGGAGGAGGAAGCACGTCAAACCTGGCCAGACACCTCAAAGACAGGCACCCCAACCTCAAGGGGAGTGAGTTTCCATTTACTGTCACTGTTGTGCCACGTTATACTTTAACCTGAATGTGCCTATGTTCCGTCATTTGGGTGTGAGAGTCAGCTGGGGCGCAGCTGCACAGGCTTCTACTGTCCCACTCAGTCGCTTCCTCATGTAGATGTTTAAAGTAATGTAACGATACGGTCTGTGTCATTATACGTAAGGTGACATGATGAGATACTATCTGACAGTCTCTTACTTACCATGTTTAAATTTAAACTACAAGTTTTTTTGTTTTTTTTTTCATTCCCAGTACCAGTGTGAGCCATACCAGGTAGGGTAGGGTGACCATATTCTGAATCCCCCAAAACAGGACACGACTACGCAGGGCGGAGTTGTGTGTGCGCGCAAAATTTTGAGGGTTTTTCAGGTCGGGTGTTTTTAACTCAGTTAAAAGCATATTCTGAATTACCACAAAGACACTTATCCAGGCCTCTTGGAGGTACTGAAAAATACTTACATAAGGTTGCATTTATAAACAATATGTTCATTTATCCGAAACACTTCTCCTCAACAAAATTATCAGTCTCATACAAATACGGTCTGTAATAGTTGTGTATAAATATTCAGATTTTTATCAAAATACAATATAGATCGTTAGAGCCTTTGTTTGCCATGGACACATACGTCCCAGCTTTGGACAGTACACACTGCTTCCCATTTTTCACGACCCTGGTGAAAACACAGATACTTTTTCTGCATTTCATCTATAAAAGTGCATTTGCGTTTGGGCATTTCTCCCTTTCCTTTCACTCACAGACAGACAGTGCATGCGTGCGTCATGTCAGTGGCTTTGCTTTGAACTGAGCAGAGGAGCAGAGCAGCAGAAAGCACTGATGCGCTGCACTGTTTTATAATGAATGAACATGTTCCAGGGTTCGGCGAGTGTTTACAAATGAACCATTGAACGTGTATGGTAAATACAATGGTCTGTGATGCGAAGATAAAATACACGCTACACAAACTCAGAACCCCGGACATTTGATGGAAGGATTTTATAAACTCTGCCCGGACAGGCTGGACAGGCTGGACAGCCCCCCAAAAGGAAGACATTATCAAATTCAAATTTGATCGGTCTGATTTAACTGCTCTTATATGCAGACACGTCCAGGATGTTGTGGAACACTGCCACAGGCCAACGCGCTGTCATTCACTTGCAGGTGTATGTAAGAAACAATAAGTAAGAGATTGGAAATAATATCAATCTGAAATAATGATCTGAATGCAGTGTTCTATATGAATAAAAGTAAAATAAAATGCATGATAGATGAAAATACACCTTACCTTATCAAGACAGTCAACACGTCCTTTGTTGCTGTTGTAGTCCTGGATGATTTGTGGCTTCCTGTCCTCCATGACAGCATCGTCTTTGTGCAGCGTGCTCATCAGGATGACATTTCTGCCCTTCTTGGGAACATATGACACAAGACTGTGTGTGTCAGTGAAAGCAAATTTTGATGAGAGGGCCTCTCTCCCTCTGGTCGACACCAGTGCAAGAGGAAGCTCAGACTTGTTCTTTCTCACAGTTCCCACCATGGTGAGCAAAGTTTGTGCTACATGAAACCATTCAAATATCAAAATGTGCAGTTTTTTAAGGACATTACTGCTATTACCATTCCAACTTTAAAAGATTCACAAAACCTTGAACTATTGGGCTTGTATTTTTTTTTTTTTTTTTAGAAATCTTGTACAGTTTTGAAATAATCAGTTTTTTAGTTTGAAGGATTTTTAGCCCGTCTTCTGACTTTATAATGGGTGTGTATTGCGTCGGCTAGAGAGCGTGACATCATCACTAGAGTGAGGAGCAGCTCGCAAAAGTGGAGAAAAAGTTCCGTTTAGCTTGATTTTGATCCCAAATGTTGTATTCCATATAGACAATCTATACATCAAAATGTAGGAAATCGTGTTGGCTTTCAGCTGATGGTCTCATTTCAGATGTAGGACTTACAGTTTTGGATGTGGAAGCCCTGGAGCGACAACAACTACAGCAGCTCCCCCATAAGCTGCAAAGTTAATTTTGAGCCAAAATTTCTGGAGGAGACAGACAGTACCTGATTTGTCTCTCGTATTTCTGCCCTCAATTCTCACTTTCCAGAAATAAAAATGACATTACAGAGTTCAGCCATGTCTCCTCTCACTAACCATATAGATATTTTGGCCATAACCATTATCAGGGTATCCACGGTGTCTTAAAAAGTATTAAAAGGTGATAAATCAATTTTGGGAAAACGAAGACCCTTAAAAAGTATTAAAAAAGTCTTTTCACTTTTCTCTGAACATGCTGTCCAAGAGTTTGGGTCCTAAAAACATGTAAACGTGTGAGAATTTATTCGTTTCATTGAAAAACATAGATGAACCGGTACATAAAACTACACTATTGTTGGTTCGTTCGTAAATTGTCTCCGAGAGCGCCAGAGGGCAATCGGAAATTCACCAAGTACGCTCTGGCACTCCCAGTGCTTATTACGAATGCACCATTTGTCACATGACACCCCCAGCGCCAAAAAACGGAAGAGAAGTGAACGGTCATGGGGAAGTGCAAGATTGCAGAGTCCTGGCTTGACATGCCGGACTTTAAAGAATGGCTGCAGCCAGTGTAGGGGAATGCCAAGGAGGCATATTGTATAATGTGCAAGAAGAGGATTAACATCGTGTCAATGGGAATTAAGGCTTTAAGGTCCCACATGAGTTGCGCTAGCCACAAAGCCGCTGCTAGCCGCCGAGAGCAGCAGCTCTCTATTGCTGCTTTTTGTGCACCACCACAACCTAATGTCGTCAAACTACCGGCAACCGCACCTGAACCTAACGTAACGACGATGACTTCGGCTCACGCTGCCTCCTAACTAAAACTGTTCGGTTAAAAGTGTCACTGATTAAATTATATATTATTATATATGTATATATTGTAGTGGCGGAGAGGTATTAAAAAATATTGGGGTGGTCTTAAAAAAGTCTTGAAAAGGTATTAAAATTAGCTTCAGGATTCCTGTATACACCCTGATTACAGTTTTTTCTTAAATGGCAGGGGTTTGGGAGGAGTTTTCCCATTCATTCTTATGGGGACGTTTTGTCTCTGCTACTCCTCCAGCATGTGTATCTGAAGAATGTGTGTGTATTGCGTGAGCTAGAGTGTGTGACATCATCACTAGAGTGGAGAGCAGCTGGACAATCTGGAGAAAGACTTCTGGCAAAAACTGGAGAAAGAAAAAAAAACAACTGGAAAACAGGTACTACAAATGTGTAACGTACACTCACCGTATTCCGGACACTTGACTGTTTGCCGCAAATTATATAAATGAATACTTCCAGGTCATGGGCACTATATATATCCGTGTCACCCTTGACCCTTCCTCTTTCAACTCCGACCACCCCCTTTCTTCAAGAGCCAGTCATTTCGGAGAAATCCACGTGAGTTTCCAGCGTGCTCCTATGAACGTGGGAGGGTTTTACGGCTGGATGCTTCGTGGTGGTGAGGAGCAGACAGCCGGTTTGAAAACATGTTAACCCGCCAGCAAAATGACAGAAACGTTTCTAAAATACTTAGGAGTTACTTCTTGCAAATATTTTTACTTTGTGAAGTGATACACCCACACTTTGTCCGATGTGAATCTGAGCGCAAAAGGCGCATTAGTGCACCAACACTGAAACAACATCTCACTCTCAACATAGCTGTTTTAAAGGTCAACACATCTGTGTTTCTGGTTAGGGACATCACACATTTGTATTAACAAAGTCATAACGTTAACTTAATATGTTAATAATACATATTTTGTCAATATTTGCCATGAAAGTCAACATTATTGTCCATGGCTCAAGCTTGTTATAAAAGTTGTTAAAATGTTAAATTTATATAAATAAAGGGAGTCTAAAGTTAAAGGAAATAATTTTATTAACAAATTAAAATGAACATTCATATAATCATGAACATGTTAAAATAAAATGAACATAACAACAATAATAAAATAAGAAGAAGAACATAGAACAAGTTGCTGTCTGGTCCAACCCCTCTCTGCTCTGGTGCGTCCTGGCCTCTCTCTCCCCTGCTGTCAAAAGACAAAATCCATAATTATCAGATTTAACAACTTAACTGCTCAACACTTGCTGAACACAAACTGGGGAGGTTTCAGTGTGGTCCCCATCCAAACAAGGCTGTCAACTTAGAGGAGGAAGAATCCCTGGTTAAGTACATTATTTGGATGGCCGATCATGGGTTTCCTCTGACCAGGGCAATTATTAAAAGCCTCACCCTGGAGATAACAAAAGACAGCGGCTGGAAGACTCTCACCATCATCGAGAAGGGGCTGAGCGACAACTGGTGGTCCCGCTTTAAAGCTGACCACCCTTGATCGGGCCAGGGTCCTTGCCGCTACACCTGAGGCAATATAAATTTTTTTTTGCCTTTTCGGGAACATCCTGGCTAAATAAAGTCTCCATGACAAACCTCACCTCATCTGGAACTGTGACGAGACTGGCTTCAGTGATAAGCCAAAGTCGAGGGAAAAGCTGGTGTGCCAGAAGGGGAAACGGCACGTCTACCACCAGCAGACCACCACCAGGGAGCACATCACAGTGCACATGGCTGTGAGTGCAGCTGGTGCACAAGTCCCTCCCTTTATCATTCACCCACGCTGCCTCCCGAGCGTCTCCCATGCCCTGGATGGACCGAAATTTAGTTTGTATGGTTATAGTGAGAAGGGCTATATGACAACCGAGCTCTTCACAAAGTGGCTAAATCATTTCATTAAACATGCCCCCAAGAATGCCCCTTAGTATTAATCATGGATCAGCATGAAACGTACTGTGGCCGCCATGTCATAGACATGTGCAGGGAAAATTCAATTGAAATTGTGCTGCTCCCCCAACACACCACTCACATGCTCCAGCCGCTGGACATCAGCATTTTCAGCCCCCTGAGGGCCGTCTTCAGCACCCAGGCCAGTCGCATGGGCCTAGTGAGGGGAGACATGGTGATTGGCAAGAGGCAGTTCTCCTCAGTCCTCAAGCATGCCTATGAGGCTGTCACACCAGCAAACATCATGGCTGGCCTCAAGAAGTCAGGCATCCATCTGCTGTCAAAAGAGGCAGAGGACATGACGCAGGTTAGCTTCTTTATATTATTTCCTATAATCATTCATATTAATTCTATTATGCACCTTAAATGTTACTTAGTGTGAAGAATACTAGTTTTTAACCTGAGAAATCTTTATCTAGATTGTAAAGCTCGTGCCCACCTCCTCCTCCGCTGCGTCAACCTCGTCCACTCCACCAGCTGCTGCGTCGACCTCCACCACTGGGGATACATGTCCGACATGTAATCAGCATGAAAAAAAAAATTTACCTTGTTGAAGTTGGCCTCATTCCACAATCCCTGGCCAAGATACTTATACCACACCCACATTTGGCCAGAAACCTGGTGGAGTACGGTGTCGTTGCCCCTACAGGCCAGGGTAATAACCAGCGACCAGTATGCTGCACATCTTGATAGGCTGGAGGCCCAGGAGAGGGAAAAGGAGGAACAGAAGCAGAAAAAGAAGGCAGAACTGGAGAGAAAGAGAGGAGAAAAGAAGGCCAGAGAAGAAAGTTGTAGAAGAAAACAAAAAGCAACACTTCACTGGACAGTGCAGGCCACTGTGCAGTCTGCCGAAACACTGCACCACCAGGGTTACACGCAGACATTGATGAGTGCGTCCAGTGTGAGCTTTGTGAACTCTGGTTTCACTTGGCGTGCGTAGATATGGAAGATGTCCCGGATGGAGAGTGGCTGTGTCACAAATGTTGTGTGAATGTAACTGTTGTTAATGTGTCTCACACACACACACACACACACACACAGATTAAATATTGTATATAGTATTGTAACGCACACAGATTACATAGTGATTACATAATGTATACAGTATTCTAACAAACACAGATTAAATAATTATTAAATATTTTATAGTAGTATAGTAGTATTCTCTCTCACACACACACAAGTTTAATGTATATAGTATTATTAAAAGAAAAAATAATTATGGTTACCTGTTATATGATGTTTGTTCTTATTCTTGTTTATTTGCTATGTGGGGAAAGGGGGGGAAGAGTTAGAGTTAAAATGTTTTCAAATAAATTTGTAATTATTCAAATTCACGAGAGTTGTGCTTATTAATTCTCCGCGTTTTTAAATTAGGAGTATTTCTAGCTATATAATGTTACAATATGAATTCAAATTCAGACATAAATTAATTCATCGACGTTAATACAGTTAATTAGCAGCTTTTTGGAGTGGTGCACTGCCATTTTGAACACATGGCCATGAATACGACACTACACCACTTTATATAAGCATTTATCAACAAAAAAGTAATGTAGAAATGCTTAGAAATAAGAAATATTCAATATCTGATTGTTATTCAACTAAAATCAGTGTTTTTATGATGTTAGAAATGACTACTTCTTACCTGTCAGGAATAGAGACCTATAAGCCAATCGGGCTTTTCTTCAGCGCATTGATATTTTATGGGACTTTTACTGTGCGAAGTGTCCGGAACACCGTGAGTGTACGTTAAAGGCTTGAGTCTGTACATTGTTAATGGCAGAATCAGAGGAGACTCTCTGGGCAGACTCACACAGTGCTCTGTGTATGCAGGTAGTGGTGTTGTAGATTATGCCATTACTTACATTGAACCACAATACATAAATGCATTCACTGTATCACCACAACAGCCCCGTTCAGACCATAGCCAAATAACCCTATCTCTGAAAAAGTCATTGTCAACCACTGTGAATCCAAACCCTGAACCAAGGCTGTTTCCTTTACAGGAGATACAAATGGACAGAAGAGAGCACTGCTGCTTATACTGCTGCACTAGACTCTGCTCAAATTCACAAGCCTGCAAGGGAATACATACATCTGGCCACACATCACTTAAATACATTATTTATTCAGTTGGCAAAAGAATCTCATTTAAAATACTTGGCAAAAGACTCGTTCATGTGAAAAAAATGCATTATATGGAGGGAGAACTCAACATAATTGAAAAAGCTAATAATGAAAACACCTTTTGGAAATTATGGAAATACATGAACAGAAACCCATGTACAGAGACCAACACAATTCAAAATAACAGAATCTGGAAAAATTACTTTGATGACCTCTATAAAAACACAGAGTTTAAAAAAAATGTAACAACAGAAAAACTGAAAGAACTAGAAATGACAGTGAAGAACATCCAGTGTGCCCATGACTACCCCATGACCAGTAAAGAAATACAGCACAAACTCAAAACCCTTAAAAGTGGAAAAGCTTGCAGTATAGACAGCATTAACTCAAAGATGCTGAAACGCAGTAATTTAAAACTCCAACCTGCTGTGCAAAAACACTTCAACCTGGTGCTGGCTGCTGGAAATTACCCCAGTGTTTGGAATAAAGGTCTCATTTCTCCCATATTTAAAAGTGGAGATAAGTACAACCCCAGCAATTACAGTGGCATCTGTGTTAACAGCAACCTGAGTAAACTCTTCTGTAGCATCCTTAACTCCAGATTAATCACCGGATTATCTCACTGATCATCGTATTCTGTCTAGAAGCCAAATTGATTTTTTACCCAATCATCAAACATCTGACCACATCTACACTCTCCATAAACTTATCCAACAGCATGTTCACAAAAAACACAAAGGAAAGATGTTTGCATGTTTTGTAGATCTAAAACAGGCTTTTGACACAATTTGGCACAATGGGTTATTTTTAGAACTTCTACAAAATGGAATTGGGGGTAAAATATATGATCTGATCAAATCCAAATATTCTGACAACCAGTGCTGTGTCAAAATTGGAAACAAAAGAACAGAGTTCTTAAAACAAGGAAAAGGGTGCATCAGGGGTGCAACCTGTCTCCTACTCTGTTCAACATTTATATCAATAAACAGGCCACTCTGCTTGAACAGTCCCCAAGCCCAGGATCAGATCTACAAGGCAAAGAAATCAAATTCCTCATGTATGCAGATGACCTGGTTCTACTGTCCCCAACAGAACATGGTCTACAGCAGAACCTCTCTCTGCTGGAGACGTTCTGTCAGAACTGGGCGGTAGATATCAACCTTGACAAAACCAAAGTCATGGTATTCCAAAAAATATATAATTATCTAGGCATCATCATCAGTGCATCCGGCAGCTTTGACAAAGCAATAAACTCCTTCACAGAAAAGGCACACAGGGCCTACTATAGCGTCAAAAGCTCACTATATAAATCTAATCCCCCAATTACAATTTGGCTAAAGCTATTTAACAGCGTAATCAAACCCATACTTATGTATGGAAGTGAAGTGTGGGGCCCTCTAATTACTCAGAGACACACCTCATGGGACACAACACCCACAGAGAAAGCCAGTGGCCACCATGGGTCAGCAGTGTAGTTTTCCCGGGTTGCAAGAACATCTCAGGGCTGCATCGGTTTCCCGCTGACCCAGAAATTAGGCGGCAGTGGCTGCACGCATTGCACCTACCGGACCGTGATCTCCCGCCTAGAGCCAGAGCTTGCAATGGTCATTTTTCCCCGCAGTGCTTCTTCAATCTGACGGCGGTGAACATGGGTTCCCAGTACCGTGCTCATGCTGAAAAGGTGCCGAACGCTGCTGTCCTGGTGCCGACAGCTGGACCGACATCACAGCAGCAGATGCTGCTGCCAGCAACTGTCCGACATATTGAGGCGAGTACGAAATAAATATAGCCACCGTAATGCTAGTGACTTGACGTAGCTAACGTGTCTTGTAACTGCTAAGTCTAAATACATTTATTCAGTCGGTCACTTTGAGTGCTGTATAGCCGGGCCTGGCCGTAACCTTTGGTTTGAGTGAATATGGCAAAAAATGTTGTAACGTTAGCCAAAACTAGATTTGAGAAGCACAATTTTGTTATATTTCAGCCAAAAGAGACCAGCGAGATCGTGTGCCAAACGGAACCAATCAACTCAAAACATGCTGCTGGACAGGCTAACATAAAGATTCCGAGGAGAGGCAAGGGTGAGTCATAATAAAGACCACACTTTGTATAACGCTAATGCTCTTTGGTGGCTGTGGGACAGGATTCATGATAAGTCTATGGCGCTTGATGCTGCTCCCTTGTGATTTTTTTTTCGTGAGATCTGTCAGATTAGCTCTGACCATGCCATTCTGCATAATAATTACCCATGTGCTTCTGTTTGTTTGAACAGCGGAGTGTGATAGACAGATGGAGAGTGCCTCAAAGTAAATTAATGTCTTATAAAAGTGATTTTAAAACCTTGTCTTTTATTAGAACAAATAACAGCTGTAGTAGCTGTAAAGAAATATGGACTCTCTCTGTCTAAATACGGCTGTGCATCAGGCTTGATTTGTCCGGGCTGCAACTAATAATTATTTTCATCATAAACAAATCCTGCCTTAGTATTACATCAGCTTTTGCTTTTACATTTTGCTTTACACGCTACAGTGCTGTGTGCTAAGGTGTCTGCTGATGTTGCATAACTTTTGGGGTGAGATGTAGCGCATGTTAAGACACATGTTACCTCACCCACATACCCAAAACATCCCGAGAATGTTACAGTTAAAACTTCCTTTATTTGTTAACATAACACATTACAATAACATCCATCCATCCATCCATTATCTGTACATTATATGTACGCCGCTTAATCCTCTGTAGGGTCGCGGGGGGGCTGGAGCCTATCCCAGCTGACTTAGGGCGAAGGCAGGGGACACCCTGGACAGGTCGCCAGTCTATCACAGGGCTACACATAGGGACGGACAACCAGGCACACTCTCATCCTACGGACAATTTAGAATTATCAATTGACCTCAGTATGTTTTTGGACTGTGGGAGGAAGCCGGAGTACCCGGTGAAAACCCACGCATGCACAGGGAGAACATGCAAACTCCACACAGAAAGATCCCAGGCGACCCAACCGGGACGCGAACCGGGGATCTTCTAGCTGTGAGGCAGCAGTGCTAACCACTGCGCCACTGTACAGCCCCATTACAATAACATTTTAGAAAAATGTTTTGGGATTGTAGGCCTTGATAATATTCTGAAAACATTTTCTGTATGTTGCTTTGACAATGTTTGTCCTTTGTTATTGTATAACATTGTGGGAAAGTTTTACAAAAAACATTCTGTTATCAGAGGCCTTAAAAACATGCCAAAAACATTTTCTAAATGGCGCCTTAAGAATGTTCTTCCTTTGCTATTTTGTAACATTATGGGAATGTTTTATAGAAGAACATTCTATAATCTGTTACTTCAACAACATTACTAAAACATCTTCACAATGTTGCACTAAAACATTCTTCCTTTCTTAACATTTACCATTATAGGAACATTGCTTGAAATGAACATCCTTAAAATGTTCTTTGTCCATTAGATAAAAACATTTTTTAAAACATAATAAGAACTTGTAGGGAATGTTAGCCAATGTTGTGGAAATATTTCCTGCTAGCTGGGAGCTCTCCAGGATTGTAGACCCTAGCTTTAAGGGTATACGCCCTCTTGTGATGTAAGCGAGCAACAACTTGGCGCCTTCAGCTTTTATAACAGGAATGAATAGTGAGGTTTCTGGACGGCAACACATTCTGGCCTGTAATTCAACTCAGTTTAAATTTAACCTGTTCCTCCTTGTGTGAGTTAGGAAATGCAGACAATACGGGGCTCACAGCTCCAAGAGACCTGTGCTGTGTGTGGGTCAAAGGTTAGCAGGGGACAAGGCCACTATAGGGACTAAAATGGAGCCTGACTCCTGTGTCAGATGGAGGATGATATCTAAACACATACATCTCCAGAAAAGGATAGAGGGCTTATTTAGGTAATTTAGGAGTACAAGACCGAAGGAATGACAGTAACTGATTTAGTCATTTATGGGAGATAGACCACCTCCGTTTCTAGTTGATTGGGTAGATGGACCTTCAACCCACCACAGTGACCAATCAGGAGTAGGCAGGTACTGCCCAAGGGACTTTAAGAAGGATCCCAGTCGGGAGGGGGTGGCACTTGGTAGAATTCCTAAGATCGAAGGTGTAGGAGTTCTAATAAGGCAAGAGGGCAAAAACGTTTGGCATTACTTTGCCCTAGATTGGAGAACATCAGATGTGGGGCCACACTCTGCTCGGACGCTCGGCTAACCGAAGTTTGTCTAAATAAAGACTGCTCTATCATTCCACCCAGCCTTGCCTCTGCAGAATTCTTTTATCAACATAATACATGCCAACACCTTTGAGGAAGACAGCCCAGAAACTACAATAGCCCACCTGTATTTATAATTTTGTCCAGAGGAGAGACAACTGTTGACAGATAAGTGTAGATGTACCAGCATAGGATCTGTGATTCTTATCAGCTAACACATATTGAAGTTAGAAAGCTTAGATTTTACATGAGGGTGGAAGGGTCATCAAGTTTGTTAAAATGGTCTGGAGATTACCCTGCATATAGCAGTCTGATTACTGTTGTCTTGCATATTCCGTGCAGTTCTTATTTATAGGCTGGATGCAGACTTGCAAGACAGATTAACCTTGTGAGTGAAAAAAAATCTATTTTGTGTCAGAAAATGCTTTGATTTCCTTTTTTTCAAATTGAGTGAAAAACCATATTTAAAGGGACACCTTTTTTCCAGTTTTCATCTCAGGATAAGCGATTGCTAGAAATGAAGATTCACAGATAATAATTATATGATACAATTACATACTATAAGTTCACTTGGAACTTATAAAAGCAAATCAGAAATCAAGATATGCCAGAAGTGTTTTCAATTTTCATGACAAGAACAATGTAAATCAAAGGTTAGCTTCAGTTTCTAGTGCATGGAAAGGCAATATGTTATTTTTTTTCTTAAGACAACAAGGGTCAGTCTTGCTCCTAAACATTAACAATTAGATGTGAATCTCCTATTAGTCACTGTACTGGTAAAAACTGAACTTGAATCTGAAATCTGTCAATGACAGAAAGTGGTGAAAAGCTGTTCAAATGTTTGGTGTTGGAAGCAGCTGTCATTAAAGAATGAAAGGGTTGAGAGCATGTGACCAGGTGCCATTTTGTTCTCAGATATACCCTTCCACCATCACTGCTGTGGCCCGATCCTGCAGATCTGTCCTCTACAACATGCGCAGGATCCGAAATTTCCTCACGAAAGATGTGATGCAACTCCTGGTCCAAGCGCTGGTCATCTCCCATCTACTGCAACTCCCTATCTATCTATCTATTACAGAATAAAACTTAGTACTTACTACTGTAGTTTGTGGTAAAAGCCAGTAGATGGCGGTAGCTATATTTGAATGATCAATATGGCATCTAGACACACTGTTTGAGCACACACAGGAATGAGGGTTGTGTCAAACAGACTTACAGCTAAGTTGAGCTCAATTACAAAATCCAGGTCTCCCTGTAGTCTGATGATGTATGTTTCATCCCATTTCCTTCACAACGTCCTAGTTTGGGCTCAGATGGCGGTCGATCTACAAAAGTTCTCTAATGACTCTGCCATTGTTAGCCTCATCAGGGACGGGAATAAAAGAGCTTATAGCGAACTTATTCAGGACTTTGTAGACTGGTGCCAGCAGACACAGACAACCCTGCACACAGGTGAACATCCAGGGAACAGACATTGAGATGGTGACATCCTTCAAGTACCTGGGAGTTCACCTGAACAATAAACTGGACTGGACTGATCACACTGCAGCTACATATAAGAAAGGTCAGAGCAGACTGTATCTGCTGAGGAAGCTCAGGTCCTTTGGAGTGCAGGGGGACCTCCTGACCTCTTTCTATGACTCTGTGGTGGCATCAGCCATATTCTTTGGAGTAGTCTGCTGGAGCCCCATTAAACAAACCGTGATCTTTGTATGAAAATGAAGGGACAGAGGATCTCTGCTTACAACTAACTGTCCCTGCTTGCTGCTGTTTCTGTGCTATTGTTTGGGATTTGTGAACTTCTTTCAGCACTCTACATGAACGACTTGGCCAGGGACTACAGTTATGTTGGCATTGCATTGCTGGATACCTTCACATCCCCTCTGAGTTAATTTGACTGTCAGTGCTTCATTGGATGTTTGGTTCCCACAAAACACACACTCAGCCGTGTCATCCTGGAAAAAAGGTAACAAACTCTTGCTTTGCTTCCAATCTTTTGCATGTGTTAATTTGTGAATTACTTTAATGACTGAACATCAGCTAGCAGGAGTAAAGATGCTGAAAGTTGAGCCTGTAGTTAACCAAACAGCCTAGCTGATATCATATAGCTTCAGTATATTATTATACTACTATAACTACAGAAGATGCAATCACATTAGCTACAGTAGCTTAGATGCTATCACATAAGGTACCATATACAGGATATCTGCAGGTTTGAACAAGTCAAATTTAAGACTTTTTAAGACCACTTTGAACACAATTTAAGACCTACACAAAGTACGAAAAAGAAAGGAAAAATGAAGTCCCCGAATTACTTTCCAAAATAACTAAATGTATTGCCTTTTACTGAGCAGCTCGCTATTTTTAAAACACTAAGAAGGCTCAACACAACATGAAACTTTGCTCACTATAGCAGTAGCTTGTTCCTCTAACCGTCATCATGGCAGCCCAGACGTGTCAATCCCGAGTTGCCAGACTGCTAGAGGAAGAAGCAACTGCTAACGCGAGTTGTGCTAAAACTTTCTTTTTAGTAAACTCTGCGTACACAATGTTCTCATTTCTCGTGTCCATGTATAGACCCATACGAGCAAAGTTTCACATTGTGTCAAGCCTTCTTAGTGTTTTAAAAATTGCGACATTGATGCTAGCTTAAAAGTGCCCCTAGCACTCACCACTGAAAATTAGTTTGAGCTGAAAACAAAAATACAGTCAATCTTAAAAGTGCCTCTTTCATCGTAATCATGCTTTTACAAGAAGGTTTGACACAAAAAAAACACACACACACCAGGATTATTATACGTGTGCGTGTGTGTGTGTGTGTGTGCGCATATTTAAACATAAAATCTCAAAAGCTTGCAATACATTTTTTCTTTGGTATGATGGCTGACCCTAACCCACCAATCAGCTGGAGAAGTTCATAGTGATAGCTTTTCGTTGAAAATGTTCCCTTGTTCTACTCAATTTACTTAGAGTGTTGGGCACAACTTTGGCCTTTAATCTAAAAAAAAAAGAAAAGTGTTTTACTCCATCTACGGTGGTAGACCTTTAGTATATGATTCAGGAGGATATTAGGACCAATAAAAACTATGAGACATTTCTTTTGCATTTTTTTGGGGGGGGGGGGTTTGGGCTGGATTGACTGGCCTAAGCTGAGCACTGTGGGCCGAGCTGATGAATGTCTCTCTCTCTGGCCGGGAGGGTTATCACACCGTATTGTCACAAACTTTGCCAGCTTCTCTGTGAGTTGTCTGGCATCCTTCTTGGCAATAGTTGTCTTCTGCAAGTGAAGTTGTTGTGGCGGAGGAAACTATTTAGCCGACCAGCACTCACTGCAAACTCCTCATCTCTGCTGTCACTCACGGTGGCGTACATTTGTTATGCCATCGCTCTGATCATTTTGTGGGACACTCTCTCGTGGCGTGCCCATTTGCTGATCACCCAACCCCGGCTGTGCGTGTGTCCAAGCGCGTGTGTGTGTGCGTATCACCATGATGTTATGCTACTGGCTTAGTGTTCAATTTTGTTTAAAGTTAAAAAAAGGGTTTTCTGCACAAGCTAATTTACAACTTCAGGAACGAAGAGTCTCACTTCAGCGTGTAGCTTACTTTTCAAAAATGCAAATGATTTCACAAATCTTGGTTAATAAAACTGATTTATGATTTATATGATGGCCACCCTATGGCCATCATATAAAGTGACTAAAATCCTGGGCTAACTCAAACAGTGCCTATAGGCAGTAACTAAGCTCAATGTATGAACTCAGTGCATCAATATTAGTACATGAATGACTGTGCACAAAAGTGCATAGATGAGAGTGCATGAATGAGTGTGCTTGAACAACTATAGCAGTAGCTCTTCTGTTAAACAGAAAATAAGAAAATAATCAAAACCACATCTTCAAAAGAAGATGAAATGTTACATTTATTTCAATTTATTTTAAAGAAATAATAATAATTAACTAGAACTGCAAGCAATTATGAACTGCACGGCCCACAGAAGTAAAATTCTTTTGATAACTTTAGATCAGGTCCAGCTGAAGAGTGTACGTGAAAGTTTCACGCAGATCGGACAAAATCCCAAGGAGGAGTTAGGGTTAGGGTTAGGGTTAAAATAAAAAAAAATAAAAAGAAAGAAGGTTTTGCATTTGTTGCGATTTAGTGAATGAATTGTGCCGCAGAAGTCGGTGTGTCCTATGTCAGAAAACCCAGCTCTATTAAGGGAATATATGGATATAAAGTTTGCGAATGTGTTATTTGCACATTATATTGCATCCATTATAGCGCCACCTAGTGGAGTACATGTGCATTTTTTGATGTGGAAGAACTGTGTCCTATTCTGTATGTACCATATAAATTTCAAAGCTCTCAGCATAATAGTTTGGCTGAAATTAATGTTTGTTGTTTATCTTGTAATAAGCCACGCCCACATTGACCAGTCATTACCACCTTCAAGATATGGCCTCAGGATTGGCCCTACATCATACTGACCAATTTTCGTAAAAATCGTTGCAGCTGTTCAAGAGATATAAACTTCCCATATTTTTAGCGCCCCCTACTGGCCAAAATTCGGCAAATTCGGCTCATCCCTTCCCAGTCTCATGGCAACCAAATTTTTTGACCAGGCAAAATCATTTTGATAACTTAAGATCAGGTCCAGCTGAAGAGTGTACGTGCCAAGTTTCACGCAGATCAGACAAAATCTTAAGGAGGAGCTTGAAAAAGTAGGTTTTCCAGGTTTGCAGTTTTGCCAAAAATCTTTCTGGGCGGAAGTGGACAGGGCCAATTGCATGTGAATGTACGACATACAGTGAGGGAGTTACAGGCAAAAGCGCATTGGCCTTGATTATAGCGCCCCCTACAGGCAGATATATGTAGTTTTTTTTGTGTCTAAGGTACGTGCAGGAGTCTGGACCCACCCTCCCTTGCACGGTTTAGCCTGAAGCACCACTTTTAGCAGGAGAAAAATGAAAATAAAAATCTTTACAATTACAACAGGGTTCTTAGCCTGTACTCCTCCTCCTGTCCCTCACTTATACACCCAACAACAGCTTGAATCGTCAGAAAACTTCTGCAGGTGACACGACCTGGTGTTGTACTGAAAGTCAGTGGTGTATAAGGCGAACAGGAAAGGAGACACTACAGTCCCCTGTGGAGCTCCTGTATCACTAACCACCACATCAGACAGAACACTGCCCATACCGACAACCTGTGGCCTGCCTGCCAGGTGGTCAGTAATCCGGGAGGTCATTGTGTCGTCTACACCCATCACCTGCAGCTTCTCCCCCTATAGCAGTGGCTGAATGGTGTTAAAAGCACTGGGGAAATCAAAGAATGTGATTCTCACAGTGCCTCCTCCACCATCCAGGTGCGAATGGGCTCGTTGCGGCAGTAAATGACAGCATCATCAACTCCCAAGTGAGGCTGGTAAGCAAACTGCAGAGGGTCTAGCAGGGCTCTCACCTGTGGCCTCAGGTCTGCCAAGACCAGTCTCTCCAGCACCTTCATCACGTAAGATGTGAGGGCAACTGGTTGGTAGTCGTTGAGGCCCGACGGTGTCGACTTCTTTGGAACAGGAACCAGACAGGACGTCTTCCAAAGCACTGGTATTCTCTCCTGACTCAGGCTCAGGTTGTACAGGTGTTGTAGGACAGGAGACAGCTGGCTGGCACATGTCTTCAGGATCCTGGGACTGATACTTTCAGGGCCTGCGGCCTCCTGCTGGTGGAATCTCTCCAGCTGTCTCCTAACCTGGCCTGCAGTCACAGAGGCCGTCCACATGAAAATGCTCTTTTGCAAAAAGGCACATGTATTGCATCGTTTTGGCCGACCATCTACACGGATCCTGAAAACGCAGCACCTGAAAACGCAGCACCTGAAAACGTGCTTTTTTGAAACTAGGTCTCAGGGTGGAAAAATCTGAAAATGCAGTCCTCTTGTTTTCACGTGGATGGCGAATCCACATACTTTCCAAAACGATGACGCCATCGCCCCACCCCTCGACCTCTGGCCTCCGACCTCTGAACCCCGCGATGTCTCATAACAACAACAACAACAGCGGACTACATGCTTGTGTTTGTGCCGCAGAGGATATTGAGCCTTTCTTACAACTTACTCGCCTTGTAGTCGCGTGTGAGTCGCTGCAGCAACCCTAACCCTAACCCTACACAAACAATTCTGGTTTCCTTGTACTAGCCATTTTCGTCTCCTTCTTCTTGTGTTCGGTTTCTCCATCTACTGTCTGTTTACAGGGCGCAAGCTTTGTGCGCATGCTCCGTCTCTTCTTCTCCGCCTTCGGTAAATTTCTAGCGCCACCTATAGGCCTGGAATATGAACTACAGCGTTTTGAGTTGTTTTCAGTGGATCCACTTAGACGCAAATATTCTTGAAATGATGCTGAGGAAGACAGAGGAGAAAAAGATCGTTTTTGTACGTGTGGACGAGGCCACAGTCATGCAGGGGGAGGTGCTGGTGTCTTAAGTGGAGGAAGAGGAGGAGGAGGAGGAGGTGGAGGTCGAGGAGAGGTGCTGCACAGGAGAGCTCACATCAGGGGAGTGATGGGGGAGGGAAGGAAGCATATGGGGCAGTGAGGGTGTGTGTGGGGGTCTGGAGGTGTCGGAGAGACGACAGAAAGTGTGAGCTGAACCTATTGAAGAATCTATTCAGCTCGTTTGCCCTCTCCAAGCTGCCTGTCTGCCGCTCACCTTACACCCAGTGATCTGTTTCATACCAGTCCACACATCCCGCACATTGTTCTGCTGGAGTTTGGCCTTCAGCTTCCTCCTGTAGGTGTCTTTACAGGCCCTCAGCATATTCATGCTGCACTCTCCTCAGTTCTTCCCTTTCTCCAGACCTGAACGCCCTCTTTTTCCTGTTAAGAAGAGCTTTCAGGTCATTGGTGATCCATGGCTTATTATTGGGGAAGCAGTGTACAGTCCGGGCTGACATGGTGGTGTGTTCACAGAACCTGTATTCTGTGATGCAGTCAGTCATGCTGTCGAGATCCTCTCCATGTGGCTAAACAACTCCATCCCAGTCTGTCAACTCAAAGCAGTCCTGTAGTGCATCAGCAGCCTCCTGAGTCCACCTCCTCATGCTCATAGTGTGAACAGGCTGCCACTGAACTTTGGGGTCAGCAGGACCAGGTTGTGGGCAGATCTGCCAAGGGGGGCAGGGGCTGTGGGACTATATGCATCCTTAGCATTTTCATATAAAAGATCCAGTGTGTTATCATCTCTGGTGGAATACTCAACATACTGGTGACATGTGTTTAAAATCCCCAGTGATGACAATAAAGGCATTGGGATGCTGCGTCTGTATCTGGGCAACAGTGGAGTGGATGATGTCACAGACCACCACTGCATCAGCTGAAGGAGCAACGTACACAGTGATAATGTTGGCAGACGTGAATCCCCGGGGTAAATAATAGGGTCGCATCCCCACAGTCAGCAGTTCAATGTCTGGGGTACAGAGACGTTCCTTCATGTGAACATGTCCGGGATTACACCACCTCTCACTCACATACACTGCAATCCTTCCTCCTTTCTTCTTTCCACTGCTTATCACGTCCCTGTCCGCCCGAACAGTGCTGAAGCCGGGAACCGCCACACTGTGGTCCAGGATGTGTGAGTGAAGCCATGTCTCTGTGAAACACAACACACTGCACTCATGATATTCCCTCTGGGTCTTTTTCAGCATGGTGAACTCATCCGTCTTCTTCCCCAGAGGCCTCACGTTCCCCATGACGATCACTGGTACAGCCGGTCTATGTCTCCTCTTCTTCGCCCTCCGTTTCACTCCAGCTCTGCAGCCCCGGCATCTCCTCTGCAGCTCCTTCGGGACCTCAGGCCTGGCTCCGGACAGCAGTGCAGGTTCACACAGCAGTGCAGGATTACACAGCGCAATCAGCTGGTCGCGTGTGCTCAATGATGTGCTCCTGACCCTCTGTTGCTAGGGCTAGCAGAACCATCATACACGAAATGCCACAAAAGTTTAAAAAAAGGAAAAAAGGAAAGTGTCTGTCTTCTCTCGGACTCTGGAGAAGAGCTGCCAAAAATGACCAAAAATTCACAACCAAAATCAAAACAGAGCTACAAAACAAACTACAAAAACTTGGAAAACCCACGGGAGCTGCTGCAACAGGCTGCCACCTAGTATGGCACCATAGCAACCGTTATAAATGTTTATGACCTCTGTAATGATATAACAAATAGCAATTTGTTTATACTGTAGCTGGTTAAGCCTACAACCATGAGTTAGAATGGGCATACGCATATGTGTGTTTGTTGAAGAACCGAAAGCACTTACAAAACAACCTCTAGGGTTAAAACATAATGGAAACTTTCCTGCTGTGTGTTAAGCTCAACTGTAAGCTATTAGCTTGGTTAGCTGTAAACCCCTTACCCCGAGATTCCACCAGATACAGCTAGCACTGTCAAAGAACTTGCGTAGCGAGACAGAAGAGATAATCACATAATCACTTGCGACCGCAGTTATAGGTACGTGTCATAAACACAACAACACAAAGTGATCCTAACTGAAGGATTAGTAGTAGAGCTTGTATTTGCCTCTTTTTTAGGTTTTTGTGCTGGCGTCACTATGGAGTGTTTCATTTTGAAAAGTAATCAGATGTTATGTTGTTGTTTCGGTGCTTGACTTCCTGTCTGCTTTGTGTTAAATTCGGCTAAATTGCTGCGTCATGCTCTGGCATCCGCCAGATGTGCAAGTAAGCATAAGTGTATGTACTGTTGTAGTTTGCATAGCTGTTGTGTGTTTATGTGTATGTGTCACAGTCATGTAGGCAACAGGCCATTAGTGTTCAGGGTTCATAAACCTGGTTGTCTGGGGTTGAGATTGCAGCAGTATGATCAGTCTGTGGCTGGACTTGTTGGGGTCTCTGATGAGCCTGCTGGCTTTACTGACACACAGTCCTTTGCAAATTTCTGGATGGAGGGGAAACTCACATCCACATACTCTGTATTAAGTGTTGTTCACACGTCTTTGTAGCCCGCTGCCTTGCATCCATGTGGATGCTCATGTGACTCTATTAAAGGATGTAGGATACTGGGCCCAATGCCACCCTGGCTGGTTCATTCATATGAATATTTATTTCATAATGTCTTAATTCATTTAGTATCAAATGCTTTGAGGCTCCATGCATTGAGCCACTGGACTTGATGGAAAATGTCTATATATACAGTTTGTACATTGCAAACTGACAAGGTTAAATGGTCAAAAGGAAAATATACTGTGAGAATGAGCAATGTCACTCAATCAATATCACAACACATACACTTATATACTAACTTAAAATAATCTCAGAAAGTATATTTAAGCCAAACAACATCACTAAGGTTCTTCATGTGATAACAGTTGTTAACTGTAACAGTTTAATCCTTTGATGTGCAGCATGGTTCAAAATTGACCCCTATTCATTTTTCTGCATAATTTCATGCATGGCTGAGCCTTGTTCAGCTATATTTAAAAAAATGTATGTATGTATTTTATCTTTTAGCAATTCATTTAATTATTATACAACATTCAATTACTACCAAACATTATTGTAATGTTGCTTTTCATACTTTATGAACAGACCTAGACTTTGTATTTCCAAATTGATTTTACAATATCAATTACAAATATTCTTGGAGGTATATTCATGGTATGAAATATTATAGTAGATCTTGATATTTGGAAAAGTTTGGAAACATTTTTCTTGGGAGAACTATTCACCTGCCACAGATTTTATAACTCAGCACAGCTGCTTAGGCACATCTGATGTAAGTCATATTTTACCTAATAGGATATCTGAAATTTTGGTAGTTAAATGTGAATTGAATTTGTCACCTTGGTCATTTTGACCTTGACATCTCTTACTTGTGAGAATGAGAAATATGTCCAATGCTACTGGCTGGCTGAAAATACAACAATACACTCTAAATCAACTGATTGATGTGCATTCAATATCTATTGAAGATACATTTTCCACAGAAAACCCCTATTTATAAGGCCACCATGTGGCTAATGAGGTATGAGGAACATCTTACCATTTGACAACAAGAGGACCAGGGCTTTGTGACAAAAAGCAAGTGTTTAGGTATGTTTGGGATGGACGGCTTCCTGCCCAGAGGAGAGTTCATCCCCAGTGAATCTGTCATTATAGACTAATGAAGTTCTAACACAAAATCTAGGTAATTTTTTATGCTTCATTGATTTTTAAATTTTAACTACCATTGTGAGTAGGGATTTATTTATAAATATGAGTATATGTATATGTATTATATTTTTGGGTCCAAATCATTGCTAAACTAATTTTACATTTTAACAGAGTTTTAAACAGTAGTTAAAGTTGATGTTGTAGTAAAAAATAATATTTTTGTTCATAAAGTAAGGAAGGAAAGATGAAAATAATTAACCCATTGATTTTTTTCAAAGTCTCTCAAAGAAACACACAATACTAGTTAAGTCTCAGTTTTCACACCTGGGTTAGCCGTGATACCAGTTAATTTCAGGTGTCTCAGCAATAAGATGCCGAACACTGTCAATCCTGTAATCTTGTCTCCCTCAGACTGTCTAGTGGGACCCAGGGAGAGGAAAAACGAGACCTGTTCCTGAAACATGAGCCACAATCTCAACCTCTTACCCCTGAAAGCACACCAACAATAGTGTTACGACGGCAATTGTCTGGTACCTTTTGCAAACTAGAAGGGAGCCACAGTCCTGGGAATGTGTTATACAATACATTCAACTATGAGGAAACCAAGTAGAAAATAATTTGTGTGTTTGCTTTTCTGTGTGTGAGAGTCTTGCCTGGTAGGTGACATTCTTAGTGTCAGCGTCTCGACTCACTCGCCCTAACTCCTCGCTCATTTTTTCTGTTCATCTTTTCTAACCTATGAGCTAGCAGCTGCATAAACTGAACTAACTATCTGAAAATGATAACTAAATATCAAATTAACAATACTGTAAACACTCAATATGTGAAAACAAGACACAGCTCATTTTCACATGAACATTTTACACTTATGTCTGTGGCATTACAGTATGTTTAACCTGCGTTTACACCATTTTGTTAACATATCCCATTTTGTTAGGATATCTCACCCAGCCATGTAATATGGCTCATAACTGCATCAGTTCATTAATCAGGCGTATAAGTCACTGGGCTGTCACATGGTAGCCAGACTGGTCCTCACTTCTGCCAAAGGCTGTGCAGGAGGAGACATGTCACTGGCAGATCCTGCTGCAGCTTTGTCTCCATCTGGTGGTGAAGTAGTAGTGGTTCCCCATGAGGCAGAGGAACAACATCAGTCTGAGCCCTAGTTGGATTCAAAAGGCACGCTTGTGTGGATGGGCCCCAGTAAACATGATGTAGGTGGTGGTGAGTCCCTCCTAGGCTACCACAGGTGTAGGTATGCATGGAGCCTCCTCCCTCCCTTCTGTGTCCAGGTTGCTCATAGTGCGCTGCGATAAGTAAACAGGAGAGACTGCCACTGCTGTTTCACTTGCTTTGTTTTGTTGTATTTTATTTTTCTCTTTTCGATGCCGTCCTGTTACTTGCATTAATTCATTGAAGTATTCCTGTTTTAGTTAAATTAGGCTATTTTGTTTGTAGTTTCTATTTGTTTTGTGGTAGTATTTTCCTGCTTTTGGTGATGAGCTGTAATAAGGAATGGTGTGTATTAGTTAATTTTTTTATGCATATACTTTGTATAGGTGCTGTCTGCCAGCGGTGAGTGCGGGTGCATGGATGGTGGAGGGGTTTGGTGATCAGAGTCTCTCACCTGTGCTTCACACCCCGGATTGTGTGTTTGATAATTTTTCTTGCACGTCCTTCATGATTTACTTTATTCCCATCTATGGTTTGCTTTGTGTGTGTGTGTGTGTGTGTGTGTGTGTGTGTGTGTGTGTGTGTGGGGCAAGGGAGCCTGGTGAGTTCTCTGTCCCATTATAATTTTTTCCCCCACTGTCTGTGACTGTGGCCACTTGTCAGCATTGTCCTCCGCTCTTTTTTTTTTTTTTTATCATAGTGTTTGCCTGAGTGTTATCATCTTCTTGTTACAGTTGGCCTTGTGTTTTAATACATGTTCAGTTGGAGAGAGAGAGAGAGAAAGGGATGTATTGTACTGGATATAGTCAAAAATCGTCAGAACTGGGCCCTGGCAGTAAATTTGAAGAAAACTATTGTCATGAACTTTCAAAAAGATCCCCCCAGATGTCAGGAGAGCAAAAACCATTTTACCATAAATAATCATGTCATTGAACATAGCATGAGTTATACCTACCTTGGTATAACCATCACAGCATCAGGGAGTTTCAACATGGCAGTGAATGCACTAAAAGAAAAAGCTCAAAGAGCCTTACATACAATCAAAAGAAAATATTATGTAAGGAAACCTATCTGGAAAATTGGAAAGAAGAAACTAAAAGCCAAAGTAGATTAGAATGTTATCTAACTCTAAAAAGACATGATGAATTAGCAGAACATCTCTCTACTGTCAGAGATAGAAAGCAGAGACAGAACCTGACCAGGTGCAGGCTCAGTGACCACAAACTGACAATCCAAACAGGAAGACACAAAAAGTTAACAGAACACATGGTCACTGTTTGACAGGTGAGGTTGAGGCAGAGATGCACTTTCTCCTACAATGTGAAAAAGCATTCAAGGCATTTCATGATTATTTGTAAATTTGAATCAGCCATTTGAGCTTGGATGAGATTATGTCTGTCCATAATCCGAAGTGAATTGTCTACAGTTACTGCTGCAGTATCTGGTGAAGCATGTGATATGAAGTCCACAGCAGGTGAAGCAGTGAGTGCAGACTCTGAGCAGGCTGCTCGTTCAGTGGCTGGAGTGTGAATGACTCTGCTGGGTCTGTTTGAGTGGAAGCACAATGGAATCACATCAAACCTGATTGACTGTGGAAACAATGGTGGCGTCATCCACTGGCAGAGGACCGTCAGACTTACAGTCAGCATTTGCGTGTTTTCTGTCTGATGTGTATTCAACTGTCCAATAATAGGGATCAATTTCTAGAGTCTATCTGGCCCTGTGACTTGTCAGATCACAATCTAGAGGCGTCTTTCTATGGGAGACAGAGGTTTGTGGTCTGTGATGAAAGGGTCATTTTCACACACAGAATTTACTGACTGGGTTGTCCCTACATTTCTCGTGACATTATCTGAGGATGATGGCATTACTAATATAGCAGCTTGGTGAGCCCACCCAGTTTAGGAGGGCATTTCAAAAGTCCCAGTGAAGGTCTCTCTGAGAGAGTTATCTTACCAGAACACAGTTTCCAAACTCTTTGTCGCAAACATGGATGGTTGTGGCAAGCAAACTTTCTGTACTGAAGGCTGAACTTAGCTAGCAGCTAGTGGTAGCTTATAACACTGGAGACTTGAGTTGAGGGAAATCCCAATTGACGATAATCACCAGGAAAAACATCCCACCACTGCTACCAGTGTAAGTTACAACGGTGTGTGTGAGGAAATAAATTAGTCTAAACATACACTTTTAGAGAGCTCCAGGTCACATCCCATACCTTCTCAATCTTCAAACTCCAATTTTAGTTATATTGTGTTACTGTGGCAATCTCAGTGCCATTTATCGAATGGAGATAGAAAGACAGGGACACTTGCAGTTCATTCACAGAATTCACAACGCTTAACACAATCAACTAGGTACTCAAATGAAAAAGAACGCTGCTTAATTACTGGCAGCAACTGTCAGCAGGACATTATAGGCTTACATTAACAACCAGTGCTCCTAACCTGCCAGTATGCACTGATATTAGAGAAGCAGTACCAACCAACTGCAGCAACTTCACTGCTGGACTAAATTTGTGGTGTCATATTCAGTCAAAGGGGGAAATGCAACATATACTACAGGTGTTTCTCCTTTCAGAAGATGCCATTGTTGATGCCATTTTAGGTGCTGCGACATGGCTTATGGGCTCTTATTTTATCCAGCTGATTTACATTAGCTGCAGTGCACACCAACAACCACCAGGTAGCAAACACGAGCAGTCCAGACCACAGCGAACACAGAGGGGCTCAGGGGAGCTTCCCTCCCCTCTCTCTTGAAACAGACAAGCTGTTTGATTTCCTAGTTGACTCAGTCCGTATGGAAGTGAGTGTCAAAGCTGTGTAACTGTGTCAGCAGCTTGGGAAAATGAATATTGATGGATAACATGGATACTGATGACCTCACCTTTTTTTAAAAAAACAAAAACATGTAGGGCCTACTTATACATATTCAAATGACCTCTTGTAGTTATTTTCATCAGTGAGTTACTATAGTAACTACAGAAAAAAATTCTGAAATTGACAATAATGTTTGTTAACAATCACAGTATTGTATCAAAATCACAGTATCCCAAGTGATCCCAGAGAATTATTAATCCTAAAAAAATCAAAAGGTATATTTCTCCCAGCTTCTAGAGCCTGACTCCACCTGCAGGTGGATCAGTAACTTCCTGTCTGACAGGAAGCAGCGTGTGAAGCTGAGGAAACATATCTCTGAATCCCAGACCATCAACATCGGATCACCCCAGTGCTGCATTCTTTCTCCCCTGCTTTTCTCCCTGTACACTAACAGTTGCACCTCCAGTCACCGGTCCGTTAAGCTCCTGAAGTTTGCGGGTGACACCACAGTCATTTGGCTCATCTCTGGTGGGGATGAGTCTGCCCACAGGTGGGATATTGACCATCTGGTGACCTGGTGCAGCCAGAAAAACCTGGAGCTTAATGCTTTAAAGACAGTGGAAATAGTCATGGACTTCAGGAGGAACCCAGCCTCACCCATTCCTGTCATCCTGCGTGGCTCCCAAGTCAACTCTGTGGAGTCCTGCCACTTCCTGGCCACCATCATCACATCAGATCCTTCACCAAGAAAGCACAACAGAGGATGTTCTTCCTGCGGCAGCTGAAGAAGTTCAGCCTGCCAAAGACGATGATGGTGCACTTCTACTCTGCCATCATCGAGTCCATCCTCAGGTCCTTCATCACCATCTAGCACACTGCTGCCACTGCTAGGGACAAGAGCAGACTGCAGCATATCTTACGCTCTGCTGCAACCTTCCATCCCTTCAGGACCTGCATGGCTGCAGGGCTCTGGGGTGTGCAGGTAGGATTGTGGCCGACCCCTCCCATCCCAGTCACAGATTTTTTGAGACTCTCGCTTCTGGCAGGAGGCTGCGGTCCATCAGGACCAAAACCTCCCACCACATGAAGAGTGCACTGAACAACTACTGCAGTTGGGATCCTTAACAGGTCCCAGGACCCCCACTGACACTGACACTGGCAGTCTAGTCTTGCACACATACCCACACTGCCCTTGAATCCATGCAGGATATGCACAATTTTTTGAATTTTTAACAATCTTTTATTTTGGTAAGTTGGAAAAACAATCAAGTCCAGGCTAGATTTTAAAGGCATGCAGTCAGTAAAACACGACCCCTCGCACTCAGGCCTCTCTCCAAAGCAACCCCCCACCCACCCAAACCATAAACACATACTTGCAGTCCGTCAACTTTTGAATACCGCCAATGGAGTCCCAGTCCTCATGAGCAATGGGGAGGAGAGTGTATCAGTGCATCGTGATTACAACATCTAACCACAAATCACTATCTCATCTCATTTATTTTGATGTTGTTACTCATTGCTGGTTAGCTAGCAGTAGTTGGCTGTTGTAACATAAAGCTAAGCCATCAAGATTAGTGCTGGGCCTACTACATGCTTTCTTCTGTTACCCTCAGTGATTCAGACATACGTGAATATTGTATTGGACTCAATTAAATATGACGTTTTGCATGTTAGAGCTTCCATGATGAAAGGGTTGTAGAAGCAGTTGCAGAGGACCTCCTGTCACATTGGAGGGCAACAGGTCTCTCCATTGAAAGCGGCATGATCACAGTATACTGAGGTAAGTCGAGCTCTGATCCATAAAAACATCTAATCATGTTGCTCATCTGTTGCTCTACACGCCAAAATTCAAGGAGTATGTTTGGAGCAATCACATCAAGTGCTGAACTTGATACACTTCCACCATAAACAAAACCACCATAAACAACCGACCCATTACAGTTATAACACTTTACCTGGTGAACTAAAAACAGATCCTTCACTAATCATAAAAAAGAGAAATGACCAAACAACAGTAATGTGGTGACAGGTAGTGTCTTTGACAACTTATATGGGGAAAAGATATTGCAGTAATATGTGAAAAAAGCCTCTATCATCCTGTCTGTTGTCCTGTCTGTCCTCCTGACACTTTGTCACATTCATGTCCCTAACACTGGAGCTGATGGGAGGCTAGCTAGCTAGCTGGTGTCTAGCAGGTCCTGGAGCTGATGAGAGGCTAGCAAACAATGGAGTTGACTGAAAAATAAATAGATAAGTGAAGTAAAACCATCAGGTGAAAAGTTCTTTATCTGTGAGATTCAAAAGGTGTGTTTTTAGCTGTTTTGAAAAAGGGCACAAACTCATGAGGAAGATCATGTGCATATTTAAATATATTGCATATAGGCTGTAAAGCCCATTTTGTGTTGTTTTGTTAATATGCAAAATGATATAATCTTTTATTTTTTGCCTGTTCGTAGCTTACATTAGTTTCGTTACGCTCTTTTGTGTGACTCTTTCTCCCTCCCTCCAGCTTGTTTGCGTCGTTTCCAGTCAGAGTCATTGCACTCTGGAGGATCACGTGTTATGACAGAAACCACACCCTGGCTATGACCCCAATTATCTCAAACTCCTGCCAGGAATTCTTTACTGCGAGGTTTAATTACTTTTACTGACAACGGTAGACATTGTTTCTGACTTTATGAGTATCTAATTTATAATTCGGAAGCTGTTAGAATTACAGTCGGACAGTGGTAAGGGCTGACTTTGACAGGGCTGGATTATAAAACTGGGTAAAGGCAGCCCCAAAATGCTGAACCTCTGGTTTACTAAACATCAATTTGTTTGGGGCAATCTGATTAAGTAAAACTTTGTCTCTTTGACTTTGTCCCTGAAACTCATATACACCATGTAGACCAACTTTTGCCTGAATGTGGTCTGAAATAGTTGCCTAGTTGCACCACCAACGGACACATTAACAATCATTCTTAATCATGTTTGTGTCATGAGTCCAGTATAAAAAAAGAGAAAAATAAAAATAGAGGCTCCTGTATAATGTTGGCCCTATAAAAACTATGAAGTTTTTCTTTCATCCATTTTCTGACAGTTTTGGCACCCATTTGTTAATTCATACAGAGAGATCAGGAGTTACAACTTACAATTATTTTCAAACACACCCTGTGTTGAGTTACTGTAAGTGCAATAAACGCTTCCTAACAAGAGCAGTCAGTCATTGTAATCTGTTTGTTTGTATGGACAGAAACTCAGACCAGACCTGAATCTGGCAATGTTATGTTGTAACCATACTTTGAATGATGAATTTGTAAGCATATTGAAAATTATTTATGGGTGTGTGAAATCAAACTAATAGCTTAACTGATTCTTATATATAAAAAAAAAATACTACCTAATATGGCAACCCTTATGCAGTTAGCATCTGTAAGAATAAATATAGAAATAAATAGACACAGAAACTTCTGGTCACAGGTAAGAATATCAGTAACTGGCTGGCTAGTATTTTGCTTTGATATTTTTATAACAATACAATTCTCCATTGATTGATGACATTCAGGTAACATGGTAGACGTTATACATGCATTTAAACAGCTGCCTAGAGGAAAATATTTATAAATGTGGCTTTAAAACCTCAGTTTACATTGTGCAGCACGTCCACGGTGATATGCTGTCCGTCGTTCCTGTCAGCTCTTACCAACCACACCCACAAAGAACTTTTGCAAAAATACTACTACATAATACTACATTTCTCATAATTCAACAAAATACATCTTCTCTAAAGATTGTCAGTTTCTGGTAAAAGCCCTTATTTTCGAAGTCTGCACCTCTGCTCTATAAAGCAGGTTTCTTTTTATTGATTTTCTGAGATAACCTTAATGATCATCATTAGGGTTATTTTCGTCACACTTGACAAAGCTGCCACAGAACACATCATACAGCTGTTTTCACAGGTGGTCCACAACAGCACCTAATCACTACATATGAGTGGAGTTTCTCTTTCTTACCTTACAGCTGGGGTTGGCAATTCTGTCCAGAAGCATTTTTTAAATTATATTTGTATTCAATCTCTTAACATCCAGACAGCAATCAAAATACAAAATGATTTGGGAAAAAAAAAGATGGTCAGTGGCAGCAACAAGGCTGTAATATGATTAAATCAATATTAGAGACTGAAGATATTGTATGGACAGCCTACCTGTCTATCAACCTTTCCTTAGTTGCCCACCCTGCGCTGACCCCGCCCGTCACTCATTGTATGTGATGGGAGTCTATGCAGCGTGCTGCTGTAGCTGTTGTTGAGTGAGCTAAGTGTTCACGGATAAGAATGACAGAGGAAGTACAGAGACACTTTTTATTAGCAGCTGTACCTAAAGCAGCTTGTACTGTCAGACAGAACAAGAGAAAAAATACTGAACTGGAGAAGACTACAAACAAAAAGAAGTTGATTAGCTCAAGAGATGAAACAACAGTCAACACTGACGTGACTGTTGAACGATGAAGACAACTGATGGAGTCAAAGGCCTGAAAATGGACGTCATGGTAATTGTGTCTCTGTTGGAAAGGTAGTGAGCTGGTTTGTTTTTGTTAGGGGAAATGTATCATTACTCTGCATTATGTAGCCAATGTAGCTACATTAGCTATGTTAGCTAACAACGTTAGCATGCTAGCTAGCTAGCTATGACTACTGACATGTGAAATATATTTATATAGTATATATTTATAGTAATTTTACCATTTACACGCAGACCAATGTATGTACACAATGTGGATCTAATCCATATAGCAGTGTTAACACATGCACTGATGATCATGATCACGATGCTCTCATCATGGAAGCTCTAACATGCATAACATCTTATGATCATAAGTCCAATACAATATTCAAGTCCTTTTGTGCATCCCTGAGGGTAACAAGAAAAAAAAAAAAAAGTCGTAGGCCCAGCACTAATCTTGATGTTTTAGTTTTGTCATATCTAACCTTACCATAGCCAGCAGCTGCTAGTGAGCCAGCAATGAGTTACATCAAAATAAGCATTCAAAGCATTTGATGAATGACAGCAAAGCTAGCTAAACAGCTATCGATAATATCAATGGCTGTGTTGGTCGTTTACATTCAATTCCAGTATATTGGTATGTAGACGATTATTACCAGTTAAAGTCTTTCCGTGCTGGTAAAAACAACATCTGTTGGCCATTGACACAGAGAGCTAGCTAACATGCAAGGATGAGTGGATTGAGGATTAAAGGTCCCATATTATACTGTTTTTCATCAGTTTCACACAGCTGTCAGAGGTTCAACACTATATTCGAAAGGTATGCCCCAAACCCATCCGTAGTTCTGAATTTCAGCTGTCTAAAAGTCACTCAAGTGAGCTCTACTGAGAGCAGGCTGTTTCTGTGCCTGCACCTTTAAATGCTAATGAGCTCCGTCTGTCAATGCCTTCCTTGCCTACTACATGCCCCTCTCTGGGAGAGGATGCCACTTATGCTAGCGGACGCATGCACTAATGTTTACGGTGGATGTATCACTATGGCTCTCCGAGATTCTGCAGTTCAACCATACCAGTTTGACCCAGAATCGGACCCAGAAGGAGAAGCTCCTGAAGAAGTACAGACTCTGTGGCTGCAGCAGGATGTTTCAGAATGATTAGTGTGTCTGAATATGTTACTTAGTTTTTTCGTATGAATGATGTACAGAACTGTGGTGGCGTTAGAAAGAGAGGACATTTGACTGGCCCTGAGTTCTTTTCTCTCACAGGTTCTACTGAGGGAAGGAGCCAGGAGTACCCAACAGTAGACACACAAACTCTTATCCTCCTGCCCGGGTGTTACCGCATTATTTATACCTGTTATTGTTTTATCTGTTTAAGCTGATTGTGCTCTTTTAGTTTTTTTTACGGAGGAACTTTACTCGTGTTGGGTGCTTTTAAGTAAATATTGTTGTCCCTTCATTCTGTGTGTGTTCACTATTTTGAAAAGCACCACTGGTTTTAACTGCTCTCCCCCTGGCAAAAAGAACCTTTTAATATCTTTATCTAAATTTTAATCTTGTTTATTTTAAGCGATCCTGGGCCTCTAAACCAAATCTAGGTGGCGTTGTTGGCCCTATTTTAATTATTTATTTTTTTTAATATTAACCTTTCCGCCTGGCCCACAATGGCATTTCTTTTTCCTTTTATTTTACAATGGCCAAATCAACCAGCCCAAGGACATCCAGCAATACACTGACGCCACACTCTTAGTAGTCAGAAACTACAACGGCATTAGATGGTGTGCCACCAATTGGCCCCTCAACTGTCCTCACTCTCTCCCTCCTTCGCCCTCTACAAACATATCCAGTTGCCATAGGCGCAATACTCTGGGGGCACAAACCCCTCCCTTCTTATCCCCCAAATTCAAATCTTTAGCACCAGACTATGATTCTCACCCTACACCAGTCCCTCTGTTTTCAGCCACCGTCCCTGTCTTAACCCTAAGTTCTTCCACCCCCTTATCATATCTCGGCAAACAATCTTGAGCAACCTATTTCCTCGACTCGTTATCTGACGAACCCATAACCAGTAAACTTTTGTGGGAATAATAACGCTGCACTAATTGAGATGTACCCCCACCCTGACACTAAACCTTCTTGGATCCTAGACGGACCAGAAACTGTACAACCTTATACGATCCTCTCTCTTCCATCTTGACCCCCCCTCCTTTTTCTCCAACTGATTTCAACCCCCCCTTTTCCATCATTGACCTCCCTTGAAGCTCTTTTTCTTTCATTTAACTACCGCAACCCCCTTTCTTTCATCCAAAGCACTCAAACCCACTTTCTGCGGTCCAGATCACATGACCCCTGTTTCCATCATCAAACGCACTTGGACCCACTTTCAGTCCTCCAATGCATTTAACCCCCCTTTCTGTCTGCTCAATGTACTGACTCCCCTTTACGTTCATCCACCTGCCTGGACCCCTCTTTCCTCCATCTACCTACCTTGACCCCTCTTTTCTTCATCTACCTACCTCAATCCCTTTTCCTTCATCCAGCTACCTTGATCCCCTACCCTACCCTCATCAAGTCTTCTATCAATTCAAATGAAATGATCTTTACACTAGCCCATCGGTCCTAAATAGGCGGCCCCCGGGCCGCATCCAGCCCACCGGCCCCCTGTTTGTGGCGCCCGAACTATTATTCCTTCAACCATGTGTTTTGGTTGGATCAGCACGTGTATACCGGGACTTTTCCATGCCAATAATACACAGACATCTGGGTCACTCACTGCTGCGAGTGCAATTTTTAACTTTCACTTTCGTTTTCGGGCATTTGTAAGAGATTGAAAATGGCGTGGTCCAACTAAACTGCTAAAAAGAGTGGACAGTGAGAATCGGTACCTCGAGGAACTCGGGATATAGAGTCTGCATTCATTCTCCCTCCAATCAGGACAAGATCCACTTACCTTATTCTAATTCTGCAGCTAAAATACGGAGTTGGGCAAATGTGGTTTAGCAAGGTCTAGCTAAAGACCCATCATATATTTTTGCAAGTATTGTTAGCTTGACAGATGGAGAGTCTCTCCTGGTAAACACTCATGATGCCAAAAATGTTATCATCCTTGTTAAAACTCAACACCATTTAACCACAGAACAAACAATGTCAATTAACCCACAACCATCTTACATATCATCTTATTCACAAACACATTCACAAACCATAATTACACCAACACCAACAGAATACCCAAGAGTCATTGCACCACAGTCCACAAGGGGCATTACAATATGCCAGGAGAAGCTGTGATGAATATTTCCAATTTTAAATGGCATCATGAGATGAAGCATAGGAATTTTGAAGAGAATTATCATCAAAATTCAGAGGTAAGAACAACACAAAGAAATGCACTGAAATCATCATCAAGCTGCAAGAAGGATTCTTGTCACATCTATGACACAACAACAAAAAGCAACAGAGTGCTCACTTAGAGTGGTGTGGATTTTGGGAAGCACAAGAAGCCATTCTCAGATGCAGAAATAATAAAATAATGCATGACTGAAGTGATGGACACAATGTTTGAAGGCAAGCAAAAAGAGGAAATATTCCACTATGTATTTTAATTTATGTTAAAATGGAAATGACATTTTATTTTAGTTTGTATTTTTCTTGTTGTTTTGAATATAACAGTATTATTGCATGTGGCCTGGCCAACCTCAATACATGGACCTTTAAATCATTAAAAAAAAATCTTGGTGTGGTGTGGTGATGATGTGTTCCTTGTTAGTGAATTTTCTTATCGATGTTCGATATGGAAGTAACAGCAACCGTTGATGATTACTGCGTGATGCCAGCAACCACGTGGATGGCATTTGTGATTATGAACAGGAATGAATCCCTTATTTTGGGAAGTCAGGGAGTTCCAACACCAACTTGAAGTGCTGTGGTTGCAAACCTGTTTCAGAATACAGTACTTTGCATGGTCGGATGAGGACATTTGTTTTCACACCCGGTTGGTTTACAAATCTGTTATCAGTGTGTTGTTAATGTGGAAACATTTATCTTATGGGGAAGCAAATTTTGAAAAACAGACCGTAGTCTAAAATGGACATAATTACCTTCTCAGATTTTCCTCATCAGGCATTTTGAGGCCTTTGGGAAAATGAAGGAACCTGCAGTCAACATCAAGATGATGCGCATCCAAAATGCCAAGGCTGCCTCGGCCAGCAGCTCTGAGTTCTCTCACCTCACAATGGTATGCAGAAAATATGTGTTGTGGCATGGATATATGTGTATGTGTACACCCTATAAACAGTGGAAGAAGTACTTATATATTTTACTTTAATACAAGTAGTAATTTTACAGTGTTGAAGTAGTATAAGTAAAAATGTCAGTAATATCAACAAAAACAAATGCCTTGCAGCCAAAATATACTCAGTTTTTTCCACATTGATGTCTCTCCTGGTAACGCTGGAGCTCATTTCAACTAGAGCCTGATGGATATATTGGTTGGTCGAGAATATTGGCCAATATTGGCACAGATATATGGGTATCAGCCAATGTGAAAACTTTTAAAGTTAATAAAAAAGAAATTAACTTCCACTGAAGTTTATTGTTTCAGTGTGTTTATCATTTTAGACATTAAATGTTTATTATTAAACTGTAAAATACCTCCATCCTCTCAAAGATTAATTACTGTTAGTGAAACTCTCGCCAAAAAGAAACGTCAAAAGAGGCACTTTTAAGATTTATCATAGTTTCGTTTTCAGGCAAGCTCATTTTCAGTGGAGTGCTGGGGCACGCTTATGCAAAAACACTAAGAAGGCTTGACACAACATGAGACCGCTGTTAAAGTAATTTTGTTTTATTTACGCAACAGTGGAGTTTTTATCTGATGTAAATAGGATGAGTCTGAAGCAGGCAGCCACTTCTGGAGCTGCAGCTTCATTCTGGTTACCTGATGAAAGACCATCCCAGTGCAGGAACAGAGATGGACTGCCAACACACTCTTTCAAATCAACAAACCACTGCCAGGTTTGAAGCTGTGCTAGAGCCCCCTGTCCCTGTCCTCATCTACCACTCGACACCCGTTCTTCAGCCATCAGCTGAGTATGGAAGCCCTATCTACAGAAGAAGGTGAAGGTGTCCTGCCCAGCTTGTGGAAAGCAGCTGACAGGCTACAATGTCAAGAGGGCTCGGAAAGGTCCTGGACATGGACAGGTATTACCTGATGGTGACAGAGACACTCACATGCACTGTGTGTTCTATGAACTGTCAACCATTCAAACTGTCCTGGACCAGCTAGACTTGCCACACCAGAAACTGCTCTCGCTGATCCTGACCAGAAAGTGAGTAAAGCAGATTTTCATAGTTTGAAAGTTCAACAATAAAACAAATTAATTTATATTTTAAAAACATACTCAAATGTAGTTCAATAGATTTTTATAAAAATCAGAACTACTTAAGTACAGGTGCAGATATGATATACATGCACATACACTGTCAGGAGCATGGACAGGCCCTGGACCAGATGCCATGGTGCCCGGTGTCATGCAGTGGTACCACCAGGCAGCTGTTTCACCTCCTGTGCTGCTACAGTATATGTGGACTGAATGAGCAAGCCGCCGACCAGGTTTGCAGAGACTCTACACTCTGGCATTTTATGAGGAGACTGGTTGTCAGATGCACCACAGGAGGACCAAACACATGACTATGTTGTGTCTAGTCTCCTTGACGACCCAAGTTTTCCCTCCTTTCCTTGTCCCTATTTGGTACCTCACTCTTCTTCTCTGGTTGCTGCCTCCTCCCATATTGCTGCCAGTTTGCGGCCTGCTGCCTCATCACATGTGACTGCCACCTCTTCCTGGGGGACAACAGGAAAGTTAGGTGACGCATTCTGGCCAGTGGAACAGTTATGAATAATACTTATCTGCAGCTGGTGGGCATGAGCCACACCACCCTAGAATGCAAATAATTATGCTTGTATTAGCAAGTTACAGTTATCTAACATAGTCAATAAGTAATATCACAGTATGTATTTTTTAGGCAAAATGGTCAAAGAATAAAATGGTCTGAGTGTGTGTTTATGATCTCATTTAGCGTAGTTCAATAAATGACTGTGGGGGCCAAAAACGAAAGTGTAAGAGGTTAGTTAATAAGTAACTGTGGGGGAGGGCACAATGACTTGTGTTTATCCTTTGACAATACACTGAGATCATAGATCACAGTAATAATCCACCATCCCTCCCCCTCTCTTCTGTTTTTTCTGGCACAGATGATGAGGTTTCCAGTAAGCTACGTGCTACACACACATTCTGGACTGTGACCAAATCTACCTGTTAGACAGGTATGTTGACCTAGTAGGAGGAGAGCAGTGCAGCAAGGTGTGTGTGTGTGTGTGTGTGTGTGTGTGTGTGTGTGTGTGTGTGTGTGTGTGTGTGTGCGTGTGTGTGTGTGTGTGTGTATGTGTTTTGGAACTGCTCTGCTCAGTTTGGTAATTAAAAGGTCTAACAATGACACTAAATTAGGATTAAATCTGGTTTGTTACATTTATTTGGGCTTTGAATAACTTTGAATAAATGTGTTTCTTGGATCATTAACTCCCCATAGAAAGACACAAAATCTTGCAGTCATTTACTTTCAATGCTGCCAGCAAATCTGATTTAATCCTTTGCTGTCCACTCCTGTAGTCATTCTTAGTGCTGGTTGGAGCAGTGTCTCTTGGGCCTCTTTTACACATCTATTTTTGCATTTTAGTTCTGCTCGATTGAATGTTCAAACTGAGTTATTACAAACAGACAGAGATGTTAAGTACAGGGACTGACAGTAAGGGGCACATGATTGGCTGGCATCCTGTATTGGGTTTACAACTGACGCTTGCCTCATGTCGGCTGGAATTGGTTCTAGCCATCTGTGACCCTTTCAAGATAAGTGGCTATATGAACGATAAATATCTTTATTGAGATGTTGCTCATTAAGTCCATGTACATTTTCCTCATCACTTTCTGATCCCCAGATGAACAGCTAGAGACTTGTCCATAAAGTTTTGGGCCCACTGCCTGTCCTGCCCTTAGGCCTGTGCTACAAAGCAGGATTTGTGGTGAGCAAAATAACTTCAGGGTTAACTCAGTTTTCAGAGTTACGAACTTGTTTCAACTCTTATCAGGTCACCTCGCCATGGTAATTTATGCTGCACACCTAACCTGCTTCAGAGCAGGTTACGGTTGAGATAACAGATCAAAACATACAAATGCACAGCCTACTTACCAGTAATTTCTCTAGAAAATGTTATGCTATTGACTCCACTCCTGGTTTGAGAGTAACAGCTATGGTAGTAGTGTTAGTGACCTTATGGCCTAAATAACATGTCAGATTACAATTAAGAGGAAGAAGAATAGTAAACACTAGTACTAGTATTTCTGGATTATTATGCATACATTTGCAATAAAGCCGTTTTAAGAACATGGGGCACAAAAGCTCAAAATCAGCTCATGATTAACACAAACAAAGGCAAGCAGTTGTCACATATTCTTTAGTTGGTTGGTTGCCTTGTCTAAATGCTTTTCTTTTGTAGATAATTAAAAAGCTACTATTAAAACATGATACATATGTTGACCGGTAGGCAAGAAGTCAGCAAACAGTGCTTGTTCATCTTATTTGGTTAAGCCCAATGTGAAAATACATTAAAAGACCCAGCATGCTTTGCTGGTAAGAGCATCTCTCAATTCAGCTTTGATCTGAGGTTCATTTCACTGTCAATTTACAACAGGTTTGTATAATGAAATGCATGTTGTAGGGTATTGATGCTAAACACAATAAAATGACGGTGGAGTGTTCAGTATGAGTTCAGGAGGCCCACAGCCTTAGGGAACAAGCTGCTGTGTAGTCTGATGGTATGGCAGCAAATGCTCCTGTATCGTTTGCTGGATTGCAGCAGGGTGAACCGACTGTGGCTCCGGTGGGTGTTATCCTTTGGACTCTGGGCTCCTTTGGGCTCTGTGTCTTTGCCTCTTTTTTTTTTTTTTTTCTAAAAACTACAATCAGCTCCATCAGATCCATTTCTTTTGTTCTTCACAGTGTGACAGATGACTTGATGTATGTTTATTTGTTACTGTTCTCTTCCAATGACATTTCAGGACAGGATGAGCAAGTCAGCCACTTGGACAGGGTGAAAATGTCATCCAGTGCTGTAGTTGCTCATCTAAGTATAAACATGATCTCCAAGACTGACCCCTGAGCAGGTGTCTTTTCATGTGTATCTTGGTGCTGTCCATACTTGTTTGGAAATTGCATTTGGGAGACTAAGAACTTTTACAGACTTCAAGCCCAAATCCATTAGGCATGGTCAGGCTCTGTCCAGCTTGATTTGAGGACGTCTAGACAGCAAAAAACACATTAAAATAATTTTCTGCAAACCACATTTGGAGGTGTTTAGAAATGGGATTAAATGTTCTAAGTTCTACAAATGCATCTGCATGCTCTATCCACTCACACCGGATTTGAAACATGTCTTTTATATCCTTGGCAGTGCAACACAGAATACTAGTGATCGTTTGGAGAACATTGCCGCTGCGTTGGAAAGCCATGTCATCAATGGAGTCACTGATGCCTGTCTTGTTACCACCAAAGTCAACCTAATCACTTGCAAATAAAAATGCAGAGACTGTCTTTCAGATCTGATTTGAGAGATAAACTGGATTTGACTGCCATGTGTGCATAGCCTAAAAGCAAGGTGGCATGGAGGAGCAATCTTTACTGCACGTTTTCCCCTTATCTTACCTCTTCATGCTGTGCTCTACACAACCTCTGTGATAAACAAAGTGACTGAGGCAACTCAAGATAAGGCAACAATTCTGGAGGACTCTGCATAAGGTCATCACATACTATTGATGCAGATGGCCAAGCAGTGAGAGAGCCACACACAAATGATATGGCAGCAAACTTTTTGCGTGTGCATCCTTGAGCTGTGAAAGGTGAAACTTGAGCCAAAAGTTAGCCATTAGCATGTGCACGACATAATGCAGCATTTAAAAAATGCAGCCATTACCACATAATTCAGTTACCACCAATTTCAAGTTGTATCATCAGACAACAATTGCCAACTCTGCTTTCAAATGCAGTGTCTTTCACCTATAAGTGACGCTTGTGTATAAATAAATTTGACTGTCAAAAGTTGCAAAACTACATGAGGACAGATTTTTGTGTTGAATTAAATGCAGATATCGATTATTGACTGCTACTGCCATCACTTTCTAAAGGGTTAAATCATTGACAGGACAGTTAGAATATTAAAATGCTACTAACACATAAATACATACATTGGTGATGATAATACAGTAAGTATGATATAACACTGACAGAGTCGATTCTGTTGCACAAAGACACCAAAATAAAATGATGTGAGTGAATGCCATCCATGACTTACGTTCCCTTGCATTAACTGTGTTGACTTAATGTTCGGTTTGAGTCCAAAAGAAAGTTACTGTCACCACCAATTCTGCCCTCGTTCTTACTTTTTGCTGCAATATATGAACCTCATACTAGTTCCTGTATTTCTCCAGAACCATCAGATATAAATGTAATTTACTTAGGACAGAAATGAATGGTGTAGTCATTGCCACCAAAGGAAGTATTATGAAACAGACAAGCCATCCAGATTTTATCATGCCTTGTCATCTCCAACAGGTTAGACCTGTTCTACACAATGCTGAAACCAGAAACCATCATCTGTGCCAGACAGAGGTGTGTAAACCACCACCATCAATTTTGCTGCTAAGTCCAACAATGCTGGATTGATAGTGTGTCTACAGTAAAACACATCACACAGCTGTCAATGTGCTTTCTTAGGGTTAGTTAACTCTCTCTCTCTCTCTCTCTCTCTCTCTCTCTCTCTCTCTCTCTCTCTCTCTCTCTCACACACACGCACGCACGCACGCACGCACACACACGCACTACATGTACAATATCTATTGACAGAGATTGTCTGCATGAAAGTGTTGAGTTGCCTCATGCTTTCAGATGTGTATTTACTAAATGTGCCATTTAAAAGGGGACTTGGGTGATACTGTGTGACTGTGTAACATTTTAATGAAGATTATTGGTGCATGCCTGATACCTTGAATGGTATCAGTGCTTCTGCTTTTTTGTGTGGTCTCATTTGCAGTGAAGGCCATATGTAGATATGTAGATATCTGATATCAGAGGATTGCAGTTCATTTATTATAATTCTCTACGGCCAGTTAAATATGATCCTGTTGAGGCCCTGCTGTTAACGCAAAACCTCAGACTGTATGCTGTTTAAATCAGTGTGGGCATCTCCAACAAATCCTATGTTATGTACAACTGTTCTGTTTGGTGTTCTGTGTGTTTGTGGTGGAATGCCTTGCTTTTTATTTTAGCATCCATGTTTACAGGTGTTGGGACTAACAATGAAGTTGTTCATTGTGGACGTCAAAATGGTCTCTGAAGTGTACTTAGTTCCCCAGAATGTTCCAGTGTTCACCCATAGGTGCTGTTACAACCAAGGAGGGAGCTCACACAAGACCCTTTACGTAAAACTAGTGATTTCCTAAGCAAATGATAACTAATAAGACAACCAAAAGATGAGTGGATGTCCACTGTAAGGAAGGGAAAGAGTGAAGGGCTGTCAGCCTCCAGCTTACATTCTCTGGCAGCCAGACCAGAGGAGCTGAATTTAAATGATGACCTCAACCTGCCCACCGGGCTCCAAGAAGGAGAGACCAGCACAGGAGTGGCCACAGGAGCAAAGACTGCCAAGAGACCCAGCTCTGAGCTACTGACAGAACCCCCACTGACCAGGACCACTTTTTTAATGTACATACTGAAAATTCTGCACTCTCTCTTATACCTATTAGTCAAATGGTTTAAATTATTTATTTATGATTTTTTTGGTTTTGTTTATTATACTATTCCCTGTATACTAAGAGCAAAATTAACCAGAATCAGTTCCTTGTTTGTGTACACATACTTGGCTTATTCTGAAAGCTAACTTCACCAGCAAGAGGAACAAAAGCAAGTACAGCACCAAGCTGCTGCCCCTGTAAAGGAAAGGAGCGACCATTTCCTCCATCCACCTTCTTTAATCAGATATTGCAACAGCACTGTTAAACATTGGGGTTACATTCTCCTCATCCGCTAAGGAACAACCTGCACTTTTTCCAAGAACTGGAACTAGATAGCACACATTATAGCACAGCTAAGCACAGGACTGTTTAACTCTGGTTGATGTAATGCAAATGTGCTGGATCTATGTGTTAGTCCACTGTTTGGGTGTTATTGTGATCTCTGTGTAGTCAGGCAATTGGTAGTTTGCTTTGCTACATGGCTAATTTGACGTTAGCTGAATGATGCTTCACACAGTCTCAGGGTCTTTGCATGCAGCTAACTATATTCTCTAACCTGGCACCATCACACACACACACACACACACACACACACACACACACACACATACACACCGTATAAGACTTTTGAACCTTCATGCTGCTTCTGGTACTCTGCTACTCTGCCAAGGACTCAAAAATCATTCGACCATTACAGCTGTTATGGTAATCTTGGTTCTAATTATTAAGTTAATTATTAATCACCATTACAAACTAATAGTACCATTTTATGAGACAGATTTTGTGATTTGGCTATTTTTTCCCTTCTTCAAGGGTGGTGCCCCGAGGTGATCTAATGAAGCAAAAACTCGGGTCTGGGAAAAGTTTGGGGAGGCCATGGAGGAGGACTACCGGTCGGCCTCGAAAAAATTCTGGCAAACCATCCGGCGCCTAAGGAGGGGGAAGCAGTCCTCTACCAACACTGTTTACAGTGGAGGTGGGGAGCTGTTGACCTCGACTGGGGACATTGTCGGGCGGTGGAAGGAATACTTCAAGGATCTCCTCAATCCCACTGACATGCCTTCCATAGAGGAAGCAGATGCTGGGGACTCAGAGGTTGACTCGTTCATCACTCAAGCCAAAGTCACTGAGGTAGTCCAGATGCTCCTCAGTGGCAAAGCACCGGGGGTGGATGAGATCCTTCCTAAGTACATCAAGTCTCTGGATGTTGTGGGGCTGTCTTGGCTGACATGTCTCTGCAACATGGCAGTCGGGGACAGTGTCTCTGGACTGGCAGACTGGGGTGGTGGTCCTCCCATTCAAAAAGGGGGACCGGAGGGTGTGTTCCAACTATCAGGGGTTCACACTCCTCAGCCTCCCTGGGAAAGTCTATTCCAGGGTACTGGAGAGGAGAATTCGGCTGATAGTTGAACCTCAGATTCAGGAGGAACCATGTGGTTTTTGTCCTGGCTGCGGAACACTGTTGACTTGTTTGGACTACCAGAAGACAGGGCTGTAAACAAACCTGTATGTGGCTGCTTGCACAAACACACTGTTTTAACCCCTTTTTTATTCATTTTGAGTCATACACGCTAGAGTGCTGTGTTGTAAGATGTCTGCTGGTGTTGCATAACTTTTGGGGTGAGATTTGGAGCATGTTAAGATTCTTAAAACACAGTGTAAAGTTCTGACCCCATGCTGTTAGCTGTCAATGCTAACTCTCCATTCAAGGAGCCTTGTAAGGGTTGGACCAAACATTTTTGCATCTTCGGTACTGGCAAGTCAAGGGTAGCTTGAGCCATAAAGCTGCGTGTTGAAATTATCCTTTAGCACTCAATCTTTGATATGACATGACCTATATAAAGTGCCAGTAATATTTCATCGCTGTCTTTATGGCTTGCACTTTGATTTGTTTTTCTTCTCATGCTTTACCACTGTAGTGGGACTGTGACCTATCTGCTGAAAGCAGATTCTTGTGAATGTGGCTGCATTTCAGCCATTTTCCATTCCTCAGATTGAATACTAAAAATTGAATGATTGTGGAATCCATAAGCAGCCCTCAAATATAACTCACTTTAGAATAATTTTAGGGCACTGTATGCATATATTATCATTTGACAAACTAGAATGGCATATTCCTACATGCAAACCCAGCCAATGTTCTGATCTCTCTAGTTTGTTTCATTCCAAAGTCATGATTATAACAAGATAATTTTTTTTGACAGTATGTCAGTTCCTCTTGGGAGTAAGGATGAGACTTCCAAGAATAAAAAGCCTGTCCACAGGCTTTAAAAAACTAACTGAATAATGGATCACTTGAATTGCAGATCAAGTTACCCCAAACACTGGTAATGAGGGTTTACTCACTTACCACTCAGTGGCTGGGGTAAGGGATATCAGCAACAGCTCCTGAAGAAAGCATTCAGTATTTTTATTCAAAGATATCTATGAACTAATCATTAACTAATTATTTGCTTTTTTAGTACATTCAGAAAATTACTCATTAACAATTTATCATTTGTCAAATAATTCTTGATTAATTCCTCACTTGTTTCCTCATATTTTCCTGTTTCTTATTATCCACACGGGGAAAGATTGTACTAAATACCAAAACAAGTTGCTACTAAGGCGTTAACACGGATACCTTTTTATTCTAATTTAAGTCTTGACCCTACCATCCTAATAAACACAGTCCCAGCTACATACTTGGTGGTCATTTAATAACTTGAGCTTGATGGCTGATGACCACACATTTTGTATGTATCCTTTTCATGTAAAAATCACCTGCTGTAATTTGACATAGGCTAAATGTTCACCAGAATGAAGATTTGAGTTTTAGAAGAGCATTGTAGATAAGAAATGGGGAATAATCATACCATGTGAGATTAACACTCTTATAGTCATACCTTACATCTTTGTTTTTGTTTTTATAAAAGCAATATGCCATCAGTTAACAGACAACATGAATTCTATGAGATTTATTCTACAGACATATACATTTAATCCAGAGTGGATGAGCACAAAGTGGATTAATGACATTTACAAAATGACTCAAACAACGTGCAACTGATACATTTCATTTTACTTGTGATGATCATATACATGATATGATACAGTTACTCTTAAACACACTTTATAATAAGTGATACCAATAGACATGTAGTGCACATAGTTACTGTAGTAAGTCGCAACACCTACATTTAATTTTACCAGTAGACCTTCACATGGTCCGACATTCAGATACACAATTGATTTAACATTGGAACACATGTGGAAAAATAAAAAGACAGTGATATGAAAGTATGAAAAAAATATATTTCCAGTGTCACAATAGTGATTTATGCCCATATACCAAAACAAAATCCATAGTGATAGTGATAGTAATAGAGCTATGTTTAGTCCAGTATCCATGATGGTACTCAAATTAAAACGTCAGAATACATTCTCTACAACTGTAAAACGTTTTTCTCTTATTCTCTAGGTACTCACAGACCTCACTGACAAAACAATGTCCATTTTAGTTACTATGAACATTGTACAGTTTCTGACGAAATGACAATCAAAAACACAAGATAGACAACATTAATATTGGTTCATAAAACCTACTAGAGCCAAAAACAATGGCTTACATTTTCTGCAACACCTTCCAAGAGGAAGTTTGTGTCTTAAACATTGGGGAGGCAAGGTTTTGTTGGTATTTCTAGTTCTTAAATACAGCTTTTTTGCTTTCTACCCACTTCAAGGTAACCAATGCCTCACATGCCCATACCGATCTCCTCAATCTTCCAACCGCTGGAGTTCTTTCCAAACTTGTAAACGAGCCTCCGGCCATCAACTCGCTCCAGGATCTCCCTCTTATAGTAATACCTGGGGGAGGAGGGTCAGTTAGCTCAGCTTTAAGATACAGAGTATGTCCATCATCTGTTGTACTTGACTAATGTTAGTTTACAGTCAGTAAATGAAAATGTCAACAGCAGTTTCCAGTCACTTTTCAACCATTTCCACATTTTAATATATGCCTACTAGTCTTTGGGAATATTTCTAAGGCCTGTTAAAACAGTTATTTAATATCTTGTGTGGCTTTGACAATGGACATCATCTGGGTTATTTTATTATTGTTTATTTATTATTTATTATCACTGTCAGGTTGCACTATGGAAATTATCTGAACCAATGTTTTTGGAGCGTGACACATTCTAGGAAAAACAAGTCAGGGTATCTAGAAGAGTAAAGTGTAAATGACTTCTCCATCACTTGAAACCCTTTAAATTAATTACAATATGTTCAACACAGATGCTCCAACATGAACATTGTCCTTAAAGTTTTAGGCCTAGGCTAGTGTGTCGGTCAGTGACTTGAACCTCTGAACCACATCTGTATGCTAAATGATTTAATATTCAAACAGATACGAGTGAAGTTTTTCACAAACATTGCTTGCTACATGAACTCACCTCATAGCACGACTGAGTTTCTCATATGTCATGCTGCTGTTCTTCTTCTTCTGACCCCACATCTGAGCCACAGCCTCAGATTTGAGGAATTTAAACACACCCTCTCGACGGTCTTCCCACTTCATCAGGCCCTGGTTTTTTTCTGGGTGGATGAGAATGTCCCTGATGAACTCCCATAGGTGAGTGCCACGAGGCGCTGCAAACAGGGAGGCACAGTGAACAAAATGTATGTGCATGAATGTAGACGCATAAGCTGCTGGTCAAACAGATATGTATCTGCAATCTGATGGAAATGCAAAATAGAATGTGTGAAACAGCTGCACAGTGTCTGTGTACAGATGTTTTTTTAAACAGTGTTTTACATGATGAATGATACAGTATGCTGTTTGCTGCACATGGCCTCACCATGTTTGTTTTTCTTTGAACTGGCATAAATGCTGCTGCTGTGCTCTCTGCTGAGTTTAGGAGGTCGCCCCCGTGGTCGCTTCAGTCGAGATTCTCCTTTCTCTGTTTTGATGTGCTCCTCTGTCAAAACAACAGTTAACAGTCAAAAGTTGATTCAGTTTGGAAGCTCACTGTCACTGCTGAGACTGTGGAATGCATCAAAGCTGACTGCTTACTCACTTGAAATCAGAGGGTAGGAGAACTCTGGGTCTGATTCACCACTGCCAGACTCTGGTGAGCCAAGGCTTGAGAAGCCAAATATGCCACCTGAACACACAAGAGATGTGTTTGAAATAACTGTAAGTCTTGAGAAATTGAGATGCACAATAGATGAGCCTGATGATAGCAATGAGAGGATGAAAGTCTTACTGTTTGAGGAGCTGTACTCGCTGTCAGACTGATTGTCAGACAGGTACTCAGTGTCTCCAAGAGGTGTCATGGGCTCCATGGTCAAACTGGTCAGGTCATAATCATCCCTGTAGTCAAACTCTCTCTTAGTGACAGCTCCTTCAGCTGTTGGTAGTAAGTAACAACATTAGCCCACATTGAATCTATCCATGTAGTGCTATGATGTAAAATAGTCACATAATACGTACTCTGGCCAATAACAATGGTGCTGAGCAAAGGGAAGTTTAGGTTGTCCAGGAAGTTGTCTAGTAGCAGGCAGGTCTCGCTCAGCTCGGGTCCTGACAGGCTCTGAAAATCTGTGAGGCAAAAAAATGATGAGATGAGAAACGTGATATTTTAGCTGTGAACTTTATTCATCCAGGATAAGAAAAAGGCAAATGTGTGTGCAACTGCAGCTTATTTCTGGCCTCTGGGAGTAGAGATCAAAACTCAGTTCTAGGTTTGTTCTAATTTAACTGGCAATTTTAATTTATAGATGAAAATGTATCTTAATTTGATCATAATGTGAGACAATTTTGTCTGTGCTATGTCAATCAATCAGTTATGAACCAGCAATCAAATGGTGTAAGGATAAATCCCAATATTTACCATATTTGGCCTTGTGTTCCTGCAGATTCTGGTGGAGGTGTGGGCCGAGCTGCAGGCCAAAAACTCCGATCATCTGATCCCGATTCATCTGGCAGAGGGTGGGACCATCCATGGTACAGTAAGCCAGACTTAAGGTGCTTGCATCAAAGTTGGTGCTTTCCACATGGTCACTGATCCAATCCAGAACGTTGTCTGCTGTCCAGTACTGAGGGCTAGTCTGACGGTATGACTGACCTGCAGGGAAATATGCAGGAGTGGGTATGGATTGTGTGAAGGATGCCACTTTGCACTGCACCAATCAGCACTGAACACTGAGCAAGCAGATTTAGAAACTGTATACTTTTCTCAGGTCAGATCTTACGTTAGGAATCTAATTAAGTCTGGTTGGTTTAATGTCAACTCTTTTGAAGTGCACTGAACTGCACAAACAATTGTTTAACACTTCCCAGTTCTATCTACCTAGAACTGACTTCTAACCTGTAACATGTTGTCTTACATTGCCCCTCAGGAATCACTAAGCATCATTAAATTCAATCAATTCTTTAATTTACTGATACATGTCTGCCTGCTAAGCTATCAGTAAAACAGCTTGATAACAGTCTATATCATTACCCAGTCCATATGTAGAAGGTCACACAAACAAAGGCAGGTCTGTTTGAACTAAGGTGGCAGCATTCCTCTGTTTGACGGTTATGACGAGTTACACATTGGCTGCCTGGTAAATGATTGAGCCAACAGCGACTAAATGAGGTCAAAGCAGAGTTCAGAGAGCTAATGGTCCTATTGGCAGAAGTTTGAAAATGACTGATCATGTTTACTCTGAGATTAGTCTTCAGCCGAAACTGTCCAGACTGGACTATAATGGTTAACAGCCCCCGGACAAAAGCATTTCTTTGTTGTGGCACGGATCATGTATATAATTGAATCTTTCAGCAAACATGAGACAGAAATGAGCATCACAACAGCAGTCGGTGTCTCTTACCACTTATGTTGGAGCTGAACTCTGGATTGGTGATCTGTAGGGTGTTGATGCTGGGCAGTACACTGGGCTGCTGTGGCTGGACATCAGGGACACCAGTCTGATACATGGTGAGGTTGGCATGAGTCAGAACACTGCTGAGGCACAGTGAGGACATGGAGACACTGGGAAAGACAGAAGATTTAAGATTTAAGAATTAACACACTAGTTTAAAAATAAACAAAAAACTGAGGAGCTGTTAGGAAATGTCTAACATATTTGTTCTTGTGGAGCTTTGTAACATAATCAAACTGTATCACTTTTAAAAGACGACATCTAACATTTAATTAAAGAAATCATCAATTTTCTATTACCTGATTAATGTACGAGCCACAATATGATGCAAAAGAATTATACTCCGAGACAATCCACAGTGTAAGCGTGTGTTGTCACTGCTCTCCTCTGCCTGTTCTCTGTGTAACCACTGTCGCTGAGGAAAACATGCACCTGCCGCTGCGTTTAACCTGTGGAGCTTTATAGTCTGCAAGCAGTGGGGGAAGGACTCAGGTGAGTTCAGGGGAATTCCACTTGAAGCTGGCCACACCCCCTCCTCCTCCTCCACTTTCCTGAGAACTTGATCAACAAAACCAACCTGCCCTGCTATTCTCTCTAATCTCTTTCACCCCAGCAGTAAGACTTTCATTAGCATTTAAGGGTTTGCTTTGTCTCATCATGTTTTTAACATTCTTTAACAGCAATGTAGATAACAGTGTTGTAATGTGAATTTGTCAGTACCAGTTATCATCTTTTCATGGACATGAATCCATGACCCAATATTTGCACCTCTCTCCACCAAATTGTACATGTAATGTAAATGTACACATTTTTGGAAATGTCTTTCCTCTTTCTTTTTTCAGTGCCTCAAAAAATATTGATTTTCTACCAGCAATCAAAGCTGACCAAGAATTACACTGTGTAATGCAAGTGTTTTGAACTGACTAGACTTTGTTGTATTTCCACCTTTCAGTCTATCAAGGATTGTGGAGGGGTGAGGAGATAACAGAAGTTTGCAGATGGACACACTGTCTAAAAATAGCTGCACATAGCGTGTGTGAGGATGGCAAACAGCCGGCTGTGGGGACAGACAGTTTAATCAGTCTAGAGCCCAGCCTGGCCATGACTGATAAAACTTTATCAAGCTGCTCTTTATTTCACTTGGTTACTTCCTGATACATAACCAGCCTGCTCTTTGTCTCTGTTCAACGCCCCCCCCGCACTCACGCAGAGCAGGTTTCTGTGTTATAGAGCACCCTTGATGCGGCTCGCTGCTGGTACCTACGTGACCAAAGGTATGTGGACACCTGAATATCACAGCTACATCATTTCTGACAGCTTTCCATAATATTTTGGAACCTGGGTGCAGGGATTTGTGATCAGCGCATTATTGAGTCCATTCACTGATAGTGGCCAACAAGGACTTACTACACTCCACCTCATCCCAAAGGTGTTAGGTGGAGTATAGATCAGGCTTCTGTGCAGGCCAGTCAATTACTCCCATAACAAATTATTCTTTCCCAGAGCAGCATCATGTTGAGACAGAAGACAGACAAACAAACTTTTGCCACAAATACTACTCCTCACTGGTTGTTCTACAACCACTGGGTAAACACCATCTGCTGCTGATTGAAAAAGCTCCTGACACATATTAAAATTGCACAAGAAATCATTGTCACCATACTTGAGGATTATGTAAAAAAGCACCATCAACAGTGGTACAGTGGTTTCTTAAGCCCAGTGAATACATTACTGTTACATCCAACTGGACACACTTTACTGATAAAACTCACTGTAACATTTTAGGTTCTTTTTTCATTTACGATTTTGACATCTGTAAGTTTCCACTGATTGTTCTGTGTGCAGAATATAAAAAATAAATAAATGAACAACCCACTACAGTTTCTGTTTGTCTGTTTTACTAGTTTTAAAATCATTGTAGTATGAATTAACCAATTTGATTATCCATTTGCTAATTCCTTTATCCATTCATGGGAAACTCATAACATTTGTGTCATCTTAGAGGCCACATTAATCAAACATATTTACAATCTGTTTTTATCTTAAGTATTTCTCACATATAAAAAACACCATAAGTAGTTATTTATAAAACCTTACTTTGACTTGGAAATCATGTTTGTCTATGTATAGAACAGACATGACTTAAGTGAACCTCCAATGCAAAAAAAAAAAAAAGAAAAATTAAAATTTTTATTGTGTTCAGATTTGATGGGAAAAGGCATTAAGGTACAGTTACTGTAACTATTAAGATCTCCAGTGAGACACCTGACAGTGTTTTAGCAATATTAAATGTATTATTGCAACTCAACACATATAATAATGTCTTCATAATTGTAAAAATCCTTTTTTAAAAAAAAAAAAGTTTCAACTTTCTTTAACTTTCAGAAGCAGAATATGGAAAGCATCTCCATTAATAATCAGTTGTGTTTGTATTTTATGGTAACCCACATATGATATAGCAATGACATATTTATCACAAAACGGCAGCTAATGCAGTAGTGTTACCCTGACCTGAGTAAAGATTGTATTGCTCTTTCACTGCTGTCATCAAGAGCAGGGTGAGCAAGTTGGCTGAAGGTGACGTTGATGTACATTTTTCCAATAATACAATTCACAGTTCGGACTTCTAACTGTGTTTCGGCCAATAATGAGTGATGGACCTGCACATGTTTTTCCCCCATTTTCACAACATAGCTCACACCCTGTCTCCACAGCTTGTTGGAGGAAAGCTTAGCATGGAATGCAGCCCTGCAGGTTTCTGCTTTCTGAAAAGGCACCGACTCTCCTGGCCTGGGGACTAACAGACTAATCATTTCATCATTTCACAGTCACGCTGTCTTTTTCTCTCCACCATTCATCACTTCCTTACACCTGGGCTGTTGCTACATATGGGGAATTCCACACACTGTGTGCATTCCAAAAAAGAGATGAAGCAGGTGCAGCATCATAACAGAAGACGTGTGTAAACCATTAAGTGTTTCTTTGCTGAGAATAACAGAAATTAAATTCAAGTGTCACTGACAAACCACATCTGTGATTATTAGGTTAATTGTGCAACATTATGTATGTGGCAGAAAACAGGAGAAACAACTTACAACACTGATAGCAATAAATGGCAACAGAGAGAGAAAGCAGAAAAAAATATTGCAAAAAGAAACATTGTTATCATCTTAACGACTACATGTTCATATACACAACACAATTTGTTTGTGCAAAGTCTACTCTTCACATATATTGGATCTCTATGTGCTTCTGGTAGAATGACTATTTTTAATATGAACTATTTAAATCTAAATACTGTTTGAAACTCTGACAGATGGCATTAGGTTATTGGCTTTCAGTCTCCAGCCCTCAAACCAGGCTGTACCAATACTCTGTGTCTATGCAGATTGATGCTTTCCAGAGGAATGGTGCTTGCTGAGTGGTGTTTTTACGCACTCTTCTGGCTCAACACTGTAACTGTTAGACCGGCTTTGAGGTTTGTATATGAGTCAGAACTTCTTCAGTGCAAGGGTGTGCTGGTTCCCCTTCATCTGCTGAATCTTAACAGTCAGTGTATCAGTTCAGGTAGTTTTGAACAAATCCTTGTAATAGTTTTTGGAGTTAATTTATTATTCACATTTTACACAGTAATTGACCACTAGTTGCAGTGAAGTTTCTTTCTGACTGGGATATGACCACAGATCATGTTTCCTTAATTTCAGGGGGAAAGTTCAGTGAATTGCTTCTTTCTGTGGTGTCCTTTAGAAATACTTATCAAAAATGTAAATGTTGGTGTAACTTCCCAACTGATCAGACACTGCAGAGGATCAGACTGATCTGTTACATCACAACATTAATGGAATACGAGAGTGAAGCAGAGGGGAGGATCAGGCGGTTATTTATAGAAATGCGGAAGTTGGTGCTGTTGAGTTGTGGTCCTGCTCCTGGAACTTCGCCAATTAAGCTTCAATTAAATGATGAGTTCACAATCAGAATACTACTGAATACAGAGGCAAATAACATATATATAATATAAACACAATGTGCCTTTGAGCAGGACACAGTACACAGCATGCAAAAAGACTGCAGCTTGTTCAACATGTGCAGCTGTGAGTTAAATAGGTAACAGGCTACAGAGAGGAAAGCACAGGCGCAGTTTGAACAGTTTTGAACTTTGTGGTTTTTATGACAAAAGGCTCTCATGCAGTTATCTGCTTAGAGCTCCTGTTGGTACGATAGTAATACTGACACACTGTCCGTATTTGATGAGTTGGCAAAAAGACACAAAAATCCACAATCTTAGAAACAGGAACTTGAAATAAAGACAGGGACATGGCAGGGCTCTCTACCTTGCATCATATAAATGCGTACATACATGGCTGATCTCCAGACAGAGTTTCCAAACTTAAACTTTATCGCAGGTTTTGTCGTCATATCTGCTGCCATCTGACCTATGGGACAATATTTAAAGCTTCATCATTCACAGTTGACCTTATCAAATTTTGCTAACACCTCTGTCTGCTTATAGGAGTTGTTGCTATTGTACCCTGGTCATCCTCATAAATCTTAGGTGGTGTGTACTGACATCCATCAACACTTTCTAGTAGTCGTATGGGAAAGTGCAGCTGATGCCAAGTACTCACCCTTGAGGCAATGTTCTATATTCAAGAAAGTGTTTCAGTTTACCCAAGACTTTTACCCTGAATTTGGCTGTAAGCACTATTTTTTTTTCTTTTTTTGTACAAAATGTGGAACAAATCTACACACAGATCTAATGAGTAAAAAGCAGTGAAATGCTTTCTCATCATTGGGACACACACTTTGGAGGGCATTCAGCCGATTTTTTGATCAACATTCACGCCTTGTGAGAAGCCCCTTAAGTGATAAATCATACTAGGTCTCTCAAACAACATAATAATAATGTACACGACTCTACTCTTTCACACACAGTACATTACCATCTGTCACGTGCAGTCATACTTTCATTTATTTACTATAATAAACAGATTATTATTAGGGCCTGAGCACCATCAGTGCAAGGACACTGTTGTTTCTGTAAGTTCAAAATGTTTGTCTCTGGAAAGAAGTGCATGTTTGGCAGCCCAAAACCCAGTGAACTCTGCACACATGTCACATCTGTTGAAAAAGGTTATGCTTCAACAGGATTGTGTGTGGGTGTGGCAAGGGAATGCCACAGCACCTCCAAACGCTGAATTTTTGCAGGACTCATAGGTCTCATCGATATAGCCAGCAAATGATTTTAAGGAATTTCTTGCCCCAACAGAAAGTTGGCCATCTTGAACGGCATGCGCTGATTTTGCTGATACTGTTTAGAGGACTTTAGGATGTTCACAGATGTATGTAGGGTCAAACTCATGAGTGCACACACACACACACACACACACACACACACACACACACACACACACACACACACGCACACACACGTGTTCATTCATGTTGATCTTTTCTGATGCTCTATGAATTTGGTCTCCGTTTTAATTATTATTATAATTTTTAGCATATATTCTTTGTATAGTCACTGCAGTTCTGCATGTTCACCACTAGTGGGAAACATTGTTTACAACTTTAAAATGTGTTAAATAAAATTGGTGATGATTATGTTTGAATTATGTTTTTGTGGTAATGTAAGAGCAGTTAAACTAGACCCGTCAAATTTGACTGGGAACACCAACATAATGGGTGAGAAACAAACACAATACAAGGGTTAAGTATACAAGTACACTTGCAGACACATCATAATTTGTCTCACACAAACAGTACCCTCTCTCAAACACACAACTATTTTCTCTTGCTTACACTAATGTTGAAAGTATCATGGTTTATTAGTAAGAGTATGATAGTGTTTGTTTGTGAAAATTATGCCATAGTTTGGCATAGAGTATGGCTGAGTATGCAAGTCATTATGATTTATAGTCCAGACAAAACTATGTGTGTGAGAGTATGATTCCACATGTAAGAGGATATAGTAGTATGTGACAGAGGACATAAAAGTGTCGGCATGACATTATAATGTCATAGTGACACAATTATTATAATAATAAGTGTGTTTGAGAAAGTATGAATTACAAACTAAATGGCTTCTCAGCAAGCCTTACTGATCCTCTCAAACTAATGCTGGGTGAATGTGTCTAATAAGAGGAGTGTGCTTTAGCTATTTATGGGCTGAAATGCACCACTGACTGTTGCTGTATGTTTTTTATTTCATTTTTTCTATTCTTTTTTAAGTTTATTCAAGACTGCTGGTGAAGGGCTTGGGATTCTGAGCTCTCTGCTGTTCACCATGCATCCTGCAGTTCAAAATATTATTCACAGATGACTTCACAGAGAAAATCTTCCTATGTTATGCCAAACATGTTATTTTTGCCCCTCTTTATCCACCTTCTTTCTTCCCTTCGTGTTTCTGTCCCTACAGTTTGCCAGTGAAAAGGCAATCCGGTATGACTGAAAATGCATGAGAGCAGCCTTTCAGGTTAAAGCAGCCAATCTAATACTTGTAATGGATTCGATGGATTGTACTGAAAGCCCATTTTCACAGTGGCTGGGGGAGATGGAGATGGGTGGTTGGGGGTAAAGAGAACATGCTCCATGCTTGTGAGGAGCAGTGACCCGTGAAGCATTCAGCTCACTGCTTTATTTCTCCACTTTCACCAAGAGATATGTGCTGGAAGACCAGAAGTGACAGATAATGTTTCCAGCGTTCGGGGATATGCATGCAACCGATATGGAATGACAGGTGCCTTTCCTGAAAATAAAGCACATAATGCTTTTCTATTTAGCACTTGACAGTTTGGCTTTATCATAACATAAGCTTAAGGGCCTCTGAAGCATTTTGATTATAGCCGGCCCCAAGTGCCTCTCTTTCCCCCGGCAATTTAATTCCTTTATGGAGAGATGAAAGCTGTTAAAGGCCCTGCCTGGAAGGATGCAGACAAATCAGCGTATTAAGTGAATTTAAGCATACCATTTCTCTGACCTCTGTCTTTGCATTGAGGGGGAAGAGGCAAAAATATGAAGGTATTATTGGTGCAAAAGGTTTGAGCACCTGTAACAGTGGAATTTGTAGTTGTGTACAGTGATTGTGTATGTGTGTCAGTAAATGTGTGGTCACATACTCTATGAGTTGTGTACTTTTTTTTCTCTCCACAAATACAACACAACACTTACACATTCACAAATTCTTAATTACAGGTGCACAAATCCTATTTTACAAGTCACAGATTAAAAAATTGACACACTCACATTTTTGCTCCAATTGTTGCAGTATATTTGGTGCAAAACATATTTGTGCACCTGTATCAAACAATGTGAGGTTGTGGACAAAATCTTAATATGTGCAAATCTGAATGTGAACGTGTGCAATAAATGTTCAATGCATATAAAATAAATTCTCATGAAAATATGTGTTCTTTTAAAACACAAACGCAAATTGATAAGTACAAGTGTGCAAATCTTCCCAACGAGTCACAGATTCTGTTTCCTTCAACAACAAACCACAAATTCCGCCTCCACAAAGATATGTGGTGCAGAACTATCTCTGCATTCAGTCTATGGCGCAAAAGGTGGGTGCCGATCTGAGATCGACTGATCCCACAGCCAATCAGAGGAGAGGGGATTTTTGCCCCACAACCAATCAGAGGAGAGGGTGGATTCAGCACATGCTAAACTAACAGCAGCAGAGCATCTCCTGCTAGTTAGCAGGCTAACAATTGTTCGGCGGTGGGTCTTGCTTGCACTGTTTTGTAAAAGTGGACATGTCAGCTGGCAAACTTTGAGCAAACATGACAATTTGTGTTTCTATACTTTAGCTCCTGTCCTAGCAATGAGCAGTTACTACAGTGACTCCCTACTGCGGTCAAGCCAGCCGTGGTTCACATTAGCTTGGTCAAATCAGCCACATGTTGTTTTGTAGTGCGTGAATCAGTTACAGTAATAGTAATAAAACCGCTCTGAAGAGCTGCTGGTAGTGACTGTGGGGCAGAGTGCAGTCTCACAGTCAGGCCCATGAAAATTATGATACTATTACAGTAATTATAGTAAGTATGTAAGTATTTCCATAAGTAGTTCAAGATTCATATGCTATTGGACTTAGTGCTTCCTAGACTACCTGCATGCATAATATTAAGTTTTGTTTACTGTGTACTGTTTGAGTAATCCTGTGTCAAAATCCTTGACAGAGGACAAGATTAAGGATATTTCACCCAATTTTGTACTTTTATTGTGTACTTTTTGAGTACAGTACTTCCTGAGAAACTGATGCTCCCGTTCTGTGATGGCTTTCAACCCAAACTTGGAGGAGATGGTGTTCAGTTTAACTATAGGGATCTCACAGATGCGAGCAAGGGCATCAGAAAACGACTTCCATCTCGTAGTGCAAGGAACTAACAGCTTCCTTGCGATGACATCAACGACTAGCCTTGTTCCATAAGGCTGCGCATTTCATCTGTATATTGCTTTTGTTTCTGGTCTTGACAGTATCCATTTGTCAGCATAAGTACATGAAACAAGGTTTAAGGTGTACAATGCACATCTCTGATGCAGCGGCAAAATAACCACAACATCATCATCATCATTGTTTTGCAACACATCATTAATGTTCATAAAAGTCACCTCATCCTCATTATCCCCAGACTCATCCACCCTAACCGGCTGGTACTTTTTGAAGGCCTTGATGAAATTAGAGTCATTATCTGTGACAGTTGGTGTTATTTTGTGGTATATGCCATAGAATGAGTGAATGTTGTCTAACTCCGTTGCAGTATTGTCATGAGTATGACAGCCTTTAAGTTGTCTGCATGCCAGGGCTGCTTTCTTTCGTCTCATGCTATGTGGATGTATCCAATGGGCAGTTACGCTAGGATAGCTTCTATTATGAGCAGTCCAAATGTCTGCAGTAGTGGAGACATATTCTAATCCTTCAAATCCCCTTTTGAGCTCGGCATTCATTTTAGCGCACTCTGGCAAAATACCAGGGAGAGCAGATGCCGGTCTGACATACAGAAAGACATTTTCTAAATACATAAATGCAATGAGGGCTCTGAAGGAGTCTGAGTCACCTGTTGATAATGGGAGCGTGTTCTCACCAACATACCTGCCCATCATTTCACTCAGTCTGTGTCACAAGTTTTTGTGAAGCTGGAGCAGAAAAATCCAGCTTTAGCTGCTTGGACGATGTAGCTCTGTGTCCTTCTTTGTTAGCGGAGCTCATGTTAGCCACACCTGGCCTGCTATCATCATCAACAGTGTCAACAACTGTGTTTTTGGCCACTAGTTTTGTAGCAGCGTGTGCTGTTAAGAGATGCTTCATTAGATTAGAGTCGCTGACAACGGACGTGGACGAACACTTCGCTCTGGGACATAATGTACACTTCACATGTATGTTCTTGCCTTTTAGATTGAAGTAGTGTCTGTACTTCCCTTTGATAACGCCAACTTTCTCTCTGGACTCGCCATTGCTGCAGCTAACCTCTGCTAGTGTGTGTGTGTGTGTGTGAGGCTGCTGTGTGTGTGTTGTTTGTGTATAATCTTAACACTGCCTCTGACTGGCTTACGAACTCTTACTCTACCTTAGCCAATCATCATCACTTTTGTGGTTGTCTCGCCCCTCCCTCCTCCCTTCGGTGGCTGAGAGCTGAGTCGGATGACAACAGCTTCAATGAATAGCTTCACTTTATAGAGTGCCACATTTAATTGTCTGTAACGCTAACATAGTTGTAACGATGGAAATAGTAATTAGTTACATTACCCGCTACTGAAACAAATAACGCCATTAGTAATGCCGTTCATTTTAACGCTGTTATTCCCATCACTACCCACTGAACCTATCCTTTGTATGCTACACAACTTTCAAGCTTTCCCATTAACCACTCACAGTCTGGTCATCAGTCATTCTATCATGGTGCAACAACTCACTCAGCTCACGAGACGAGACGGTACACAATAGTGGGTTCACGAAAGCGAGATGATATTTTAACACTATTTTTTAAACAAGATACAAAACAATGCAGGTCTATTCTGAAATGTTTTAAATAGTAATCATCTTGTAATGAATGTCACTTCCATTGTACTTTCTGACTGAGTGTGAATTATCAAATGCAGTAAAGGACACAAACCATATGTCAGCACTGTAAAAGGTTTTGCCACAAACTCAACTGACTGGTTTATCTCCTCAGACTTTATAACTGTGCCTGCACTATGTTTGAGCTTCTAATTTCTAATTGAAGCTGTGAATGACATCAGACAACTATCTGGCCACAACCTTGCAGTCCCTGGCTAACTTTATACAAATCATCGACACGTGCCTTCAAATACTGGAGGATTTCTATGGATTGACTAGTTCAGTCTAGCTACCGGAGGACACAGATGTCAACAAACCTGTATGTAGCTCCATGCACAAACACACTGTTTTAACTACTTTTTTATTCATTTTGAGTCATACAGGCTACAGTGCTGTGTTGTAAGGTGTCTGCTGGTGTTGCATAACTTTTGGGGTGAGATTTGGAGCATGTTAAGAAGCTTAAAACACAGTGTAAAGTTCTGACCCTATGCTGTTAGCTGTCGATGCTAACTCTCCACTCACAGAGCCCTGTAATGGTTGGACCAAATATGTTCGTGTCTTCGGTACTGGCAAGTCAAGGGTAGCTTGAGCAATGAAGCTGCATGTTTAAATCGACCGAAGTTCTCCTATAAGGAATATGGAATATATTAAATAGTATTACTGGAAATTATTTTAACCAAGTTATTAAGTTATATACCAGTTATTCTCAGTATTATATATTGACTGTTAATAAATGTAAAAACAATATGTCCATGAATCAGACCAGACAATAGTGAAAAGGGTTATTGATATGATTTTAAAACCACTAACATACATCTGCAGCTCGTCTTTCCAAACTGATACATGTCCAAACAAAATCAAAATAGCAAAATTAAAGGGACAGTTATTTTCCATCTTAGTGTCAGATAGGATTTAAAAACAGAAATCACTAATTTGCTGGTGAGCTCACTGACACTATGAGCTAAGGGTATTTACAGGACAGTAGCTAGTATCTGAGGCTGTGTGGGTCTAATAGTACAACACAGTACACAGTATTCTTTAAAGATCTGTTTGAAAGATGTCAGGAAAGAAACAGAAAGATCCGCTTTCACTCTGGGCAGTGGTATTTTGTCTGAATTTGCTTTGACAGATTTTATATGTATTTAATTTCTACTAATGCTACTGCATTATGAATAATATGTATAATTGCAGGAAACTTTTTTTTTTAAGTTGCAAAAATAATTGGATAGTGGAGAGGGGCTGCCCGAGTAATGACATCACAACAGTCTAAACCTAATGTTAATTTGAAATTGGATATTTCCTCTCCTCTTTGACCAGCGACCGAAGATTATCGAGGCAGAGAATACACATTTCCATTTTATGTGATTATAGTGGGAGTTGTATAGTTGGTGAAGTGATGATGATATCCAGTTTCTGCTGAATCTGCCTTGTCTGCTCCAGAGATCATGGTGTTTCCCAATCTGAATAAATACTACACCTATAAACACAGAAATGCTTAGCTATCGCAAGGTTATTATTACTAAGACACCAGCTGAAGAAAAATATTTTCTCCAGATTGAGTTAGGAAGGCTACTACATATCTGCAAACTTAATGTGAAGTTACTTAATTGTGTTAAAAAACCGAAAAACCTCTGATGAAATCGTAAAACAAGCCAGCGGACCAGAACTGCCTCACTTCTCTGGTGGAGCAGCTTGGGAGATTACATGATGCAAGATGATGACACACAGCATGAAACCACAGGTCAGACTCAAATGTCTTGCATCATTTACAACCAGAACCTAAACTTATTAGACATACTCTGACTTTTAAGGTGGCTAATTGTGTTAAAGGCAAAAATGGTCACTATGTTATAATTACAGGCAGTTCATAATGAGCAAGATACTCAGTAATTAACTTTTGTTATCTATGGGTCCACCATCTAATTTTCTTACTCTCATATTCTTATATTCTTGGTGATTTCACCCAAAGTAACTTCTCCTCTCACCATTTGTGAAAATCTCGGAATTGATGACCTCTGGACTAGCCTCAATGCCTCAATAAAGAGTATGCATCTTTCTCTGCATCTCATGGGTGTCATACTAGCATAGTCAGTTTTTCGTTGCAAGAACTGAACTACAATCAGTTTTGTCTGGAAATATAGGGATTACAATTATATCAGATCCTGCCACTGTGATCATGGATATGATGCTTAACTGTCTAATTAATCAATCTTGACAGTGGTGACTTGACCATTATTCTTAAAGACAATACTTTTACATCTTACTGAAATTAAGACATTTTCTTCAGTCAATTTACATGCAACTGATAATACTCTCTTATATGGGAAACTTGAAAAGCCTTGGCAAGAGGGCTGATCATGTCATATTCTGCCACTAAGAGGCACCAGAGACTAGAAAGCCAGAAGTCTTAAGAGGTGGACTGTTAAAAAGGGAAAGAAGTTATATCAACTCTCCGTCCCCTGCTTTATGGAAAGAAATACCTGCTCTCAGGTTAGCTATAGACTGTCTGCTTACTAAAGAGGCAGAGAAAATAATTAAGTATATTAAACAGAGGTTTTATGAATATGGAGGTGACCAAGGGAAATGTCTTGCATACCTTGTAATAAAGAGTAGAGTCCCAGTCTGTGGCAGCTGTACTTAATGTTGAGGGTAAGGGTATGAGAATAGGTTGCTGAATGATTTAGGAATTTTACAGTAAATTTCTTCTGAACAGACAAGTGATGCACATCAATTAAAGGAGGACATTTTTGCTCATATCAACCTCCCAACAATATTAAACAAAAAGAAAAGTCTCCTCAGTGGTCCCATTTCAAGAGATGAATAATTGATAAAAGCCTACATAATTAATAATATCAAAAATCCAGGAACTGATGGGTTTACTTGCAAATGTTATGTTCAAGACCTGATTTTAGAACCCTTTCTTGAAATGTTTAATCATTAATTCTGTGCAGAAGGATAATCAATGACCCTTAAAGAGGCTAATATATCTCTACTAAACAATTAAAAGGGGAATGCCCCAAACCTTGCTCATCCTATAGACGAACAGTCGTCAATAGGCGGCCCCTGGCCACCTATTTGTGGCCCCCAAACTATATATATACAGTATATATATATATATATATATATACAGTATTATTGCATGTGGCCTGACTGACCTCATTACATGGACCTTTGACTCATTGAAAAAAATCTTCGTGGCCCTTTGTATTTGATAGACTATGCTCTTTTAAATGTGGACCACAAAATACAAAATTTCAGCTACTCTGTTGCCCATGCTGATTATAGAGGATCAGACTGGTTTTATAAAAGGCAAAAATTCAACTAATAATGTTAGATGCCTCTTAAATGTAGCCGTTGAACTAGAGATTGATTGATTAATTGGTTCAGCCTCCACTGACCCAGCGAGTGGAGTAAGTCACCATTTTGCATGGAGGATACTCTGAGTGGGTCATCTCTGCAGAAAATATCCAAATCCTCTTAATCTAAAATAAACAAACTGACACAGACAGGTAACTGCTGTATGTTAAAGTTCAACAGTTTCAATACCAAAGATTGTTCAATTTGGTGTTATTGTATTACCATTTGTGCTGTAGCTACAGTAAACTGAGGATATGAATTATTATCCTAACCAGAATCTGTCATAATTCTGGATTCATGTCTTTGTGTTGTGTATTGTGTCTTGTGTTCTGATTATCCATGCCCTCGTGTCCCTTGTCCTTCTCTTGTGAAGGAGTTCTCTTGTGCCTTTCCCTTGTTGCAGTTTGTTTCCCTCTGTCTGTCCTTGCTCTCATCTGTGCTTCTCCCCTCCTTACCTCACCTGGCCTCCTCCCCCCTCGCTCTCCTCCAGAGGCATCAAACTGGGGGGAATAGTGAGACTTATTACCAGGGCCTCAATGGGAGAGGGGCCCCTTGATAGGCCTGAAATAAAAATGTTGTTTTTTACTTAATGTTTTATTTCGAAGTAATGAGTGGCATAACTGACTTAAAATTGGCATAATAAATCAGATGAGAGACTTTACTCTGTATAAAAAAAATAGTGGCGGCTGCCTGAGGCCCCTCTCACCCCTTTACAATACATAATGGTTCAGTCCACGCCTGCAGCTGCAGGTGCAGAACATGTGTCTCCAAACAGCTTAACCAGCAGAGTGGCTGCTGCTCATCAACATGTCTTTTCCCAAGAAAGCAAAATCAGGGAGCCTTAAACAAAAGGAAAAGGCAGAAAAGGACAGAAAACAAGGAGAGGGAAGACAACTCCTCACAAATTTCTTTCATATATA
>JARJLU010019848.1:0-11419 GCA_030272975.1 Sparidentex hasta
CTTTAAACACAGTGAAGAAATACTAATATTAATATTTATTTTAGCAATGATCAGAATCTGTCATGTCTTAATGTCTTGTCTCTGTTAAAGTGTTGGATGACTTGTGGTCGATGACTTTGAGTCCTTTCAGTCAGCACGGTGACAGATTTCAGTCTGGTGTTCTCAGACAGATGATGTTCATTCAGTCTCTGGTCCAGAGTTCTTGTTGTTTCAGACACAGTGTTCCCTACAGTTGTTGAATGTGGTGTTTAAAATACTTTGGATGACCCTGAGCCATTATATTTGGTTTAAAGCTCCGGACATACTGAAGGTGGAGAATGAACTTCCATGCTTTGCTTCTCTTGTTTGACAGCAGTGTGGCAGAGTGGGTGGGCAGATAAAGCTGTATTGTGCATCGCTGTCGGTAACATGACAAAAGGTGGAATTCATCAAAAAATACTTCATTAGCAGTCCTACAGCTGTGTAATATTTAAAGACTTAGTAAAGCATGAGAGGAACTGACAAAAGTTCAAAGATCTCTTTCTTTTCTCAGCTGATCATTATTTGGTGGTCATGACATTTGTTTACTAAAATATTGCACCTCATTTATTAATATATTGTTTTATGTGATATTTCACTTCCAGGCTTGATGCCATTAATTTCTCAGATCCTAATTAAGAACCTTGACATCTGGATTTTGATGGACGTTTTAATATTCATCAGTTATAAAAGACGATGCTGGAGGACGAATCTCAGCTTTTAGCTCAGTTCTCAGAGGATTTGTTGTCTGAGTCTCATGTAAAGACCTCGTTGAGGCAGTAACTGTCCAGCAGAACTTGATTTCCATCAGTTTAAATTTGATGATAGAAAACAAATTCTCGTAGTCATTTCTGACTGATTATTAATCAGTGACAGCTCTGAGATATTATATCTATTACGAATAAAATAAGATAGATGTTCGTTGTCATTGTTTCAAAAACAACGAAACACTCTATTTGTTGTTAACACACAGTTAGCATCTATGTGGAAGGCATTCTGACTTCTCGACAGAATTTACACTTAAATAGATTCGGTTTTAAGTGTTGCCATGGTTACATGGGCAAAATTCCAGTGAATGTTCACTGTGAGAAGTTTGATTTTTAAATCATTTCATCATCATTTAAAACACTCCAGACTGGATCATCACATCCTGCTGAAGTTTTACAGTGTGTGACTCCCTCTAGTGGATGTTGTGGAGTATTGTGTTGTCTTTGCTCCAAAGGTTTTTGTACAGAGTTTTGGTGTTTCCTGTCACTGTGGGCCTCACAGCACAGTAGTACACAGCAGAGTCTGTCACTGCAGCAGAGGAGATCTGCAGATGCATTTTGGTTTTATCATCACCCACTGTCGCAGACAGTCTGTTGTTTTTTTCATTTTGTGTTCCCAAGTGAGAGATGAGGAACTCTGGTGGTTTTCCTGGATATTGTCGATACCAGAAGAAATAATCACTACCAGTTGCTTGTTTGGAGTATGTGTAGGACAGAGTAACAGTGCTGTCTTCTAAACTGGACTCTTCATTCTTGACTGGACTGAGTTCTTCACAGCTGACACCTGAAGGAAGAGAAATACTTTTATATTACGTCAAAAGAACTCAAAAGAAATGCTGCCTGCAGAAAACATTGGAATTTAACTTGACATGAGCATAATGTAACATACCTGTTATAATAGAGAGAAACATCAGAGACAGCCCATAATAGTCCAGTGACAGCATGTTGAATAAAGGTAATGTTTGTGGTTTGTGTATTGAACTCTGCTGAATATGGAAGTTCCTCTCTCTTCTATAGTTCAGTAACAGCTCAGCTCCTCCCTGAATCTCTCCGTCTCCTCTTAGATCTGTATTTTCACCTCTTCTTCTTCCTCCTGGTTAACAGATTGAATTCAACCCGAGTTATTGAAGAAGTCAAACCAGATTTTTCTCCTTTGTCTAAGCAAGTCTTTTTGGTGCCTTTATTTTGGTAGACGTGACATGTTTGTCAGTAGTAACTTGACCAAGAATGAGACTGTGATGTTTTGCACTGGTAGGTGAGGTCCAACAGGAGAGTGACACAGTGGACTGGTGTGTTTGTTAGTCAGCTCGGTGTGATACCAGGGTGTATTATTCCAACACTGTACAACTTCAGTCAGCTGATAATGAAAGGAAAAGCTCATTGTCAGATTTTATACTCAGACAATTAGTGGTACACTGAACATCAACAGTCAGCTGATGAAGATTTCATTTCAGCTGGTTGAAAGAACAAGCGGAGGACCTCAAAGTTTCTCAGTTCTTGGTTCAACTGATTTCATGAAGGTCTGAAATAGAAGAACTGTACATATAATAAACCAGCTGGAATCAAACTGTTCTGTCAGTTCTAGTAATCTCAGACCATGCAGCGGTCATAGTTGACATTTGCCTTCCTGGTAGATCCCTGGCGCTTTAATTCACTACTTCTTCATGATTCCAGTTTTCTTAATACTGTCAACCGTCGCATTGACCTCTTCATTTCCGCTAGTGTTAGAAGAAATATCCTACTCTGCTTACTAGTGAAGGTTTGCTCCTGAAAGGGGTACGTGTCTCTCCAGAGCTATAGTAGAACTACAAACAAAATGTATAGACGCAGGTCTTTTTTTTTTTTTTTTAAACTCTTTATTTATCTTTTTTCATAGAAAAAAAATAACATAAGTAAAGACAAGAGTGCTGCACATACTCCATCGCTCTACAATAGCAATAAACAGCTTCAAATTACAGAGGATGACACGTGTAGAGTGTGTTACAAGAGAGAAAAATTAACAATGATTTTAAACTAAAAATAAATAAATAAATAAAAGGGGGTAACCATAATGCCCTGTACTGTTCTCCATTACGATTGCTGAGACTGTGAGCTTTCAATGAAACTGGTCCATTTTTCCCAACGTTGATGCAGAGTCCTTGCTTCCAGTCTTAAGTAGAAAGTCAGTTTTTCCATAGAGTATAGCTCCTTGACAATGTCCAGCCACTGCCCTGTGGTTGGCGGGTCAGCTTTCAACCAGTTTCTTGTGATGGCCTTTTTACTGGCCAGCATTAGAATTTTAAAAAGATAAGTGTCCTTGTTATGAATAATGTCCTCTGTCATCAGGCCCAGGTACAGGGTTCGAGGGTCTCTAGGCACCTTATATTTTAAAATCACTTCCAGTGTCAGTGTAACTCCATCCCAAAATGGCTGCAGGTTTGAGCAGGACCAGAACACGTGCGAGTGATTGGCATCCATCTGCCCACATTGCCTCCAACATTGTTGTGATAAACCCAGTTGTTTACTTTTAATATGAGGTGTGACGAAAAAGCGGATTAAGTTTTTTCCACCCAAATTCCCTCCATCTTTTAGAGCAAGTGGAGGTTTGTTGAGTTCTGCAGATAGAGCGCCAATCACTCTCCGATAATTCAATGCCCAGCTCCGAATCCCATTTCAATTTCACATAAAGAGAATCCCTACCATTCCGTTTCTGTAGTCCTCTGTATAGTTTAGTCACGATCTTAGTCGGTGTTAGTTTATATGCACTTGTAAACACCTCAACCACTCCAGCGTCTTCTGCTGACAGTCTTTTTTTAATCTCAATGTCAAAGAAATGTCTTAACTGTAGATATCTAAAAAAGTCTCCATTTACCAAATTGAATTCCTCTTTAAATTGTTGAAATGTTTTAAAACTCTTACCCTGCAAGAGAGTACATACAGCTGTCATCCCTCTTACTGTCCAGCACTCCAGGACCAAACCGAGGTGAGTGAGATGGCCAAACCAAAAGTTTAATTTCACTTTCCAAATTATATTTTCTCACAATTTCATACCAAATTTTTAATGAATCTTCTATTATTGAATTTTCCCCCTTTAGGATTGTGTGATCAGCACCCCCAAGTCTAGCTTGAGGGTGAGAATGATCCACATTCAGTTCAATGTGTTTCCACCTGGCTTGGTAATCTGGAGAGCACCAATAGACGAGATACCTCATCTGGGCAGCACCCTGGCAGTATTCCCTGAGATTAGGCACAGCAAGACCACCCTTCTCTCTGTCCAGTTGAAGCGTTTTAAATTTAACCCTTGGCCCAGCTCCCGCCCACATGAATCTAGATAGTTGTTTATCCCGTGCTATGAATTGAGATTCTGGGATTCTGGTTGGTAAAGATAAAAAAAGATACAACAACCTTGGCAACACGTTCAACTTCACTGTCTCAATCCTCGAACTAAAATCTAATATTAGTGTTGACCATTTCCTCATATCTCTCTGAATCTTATCATTTATGGATTCATAATTTATTTCAAAAATTCTGTTACATTCTTGTGTGAGTAGTACACCTAAATATTTTATCGACTTTGAATCCCACTTTATTTTATATTCCAATCTGATTGTTCTGCTTGGTGTGTAATTAAAGGAGAGGACCTGTGTTTTAGAAACATTCAGTTTATACCCAGATAACTGACCGGATTCCCCCAGAACAGACATGAGCCTAGGAAATGTTAATTCAGGATTTTGGAGGTAGGTGATGACGTCATCAGCAAAGAGTCCTATTACATGTTCCTCATTTGCCATATTGATTCCTTTAATATCAGGGTTTCGTCTCATGATTTGTGCTAAGGGCTCTATGAATATTGCAAAAAGTGTTGGGCTAAGGCAGCATCCTTGACGGGTGCCCCTAAATAGCTTAAAACTGCTGGTCAGATGGCCATTGATTTTTATTCTAGCACTTGGCTCTGTGTAAAGAGCTTGTATACATCTGATGAATTTTTTATTAAAGCCAAGTTTCTCTAGCACCCCATATAGAAAAGGCCAGCAGACTCTGTCAAACGCCTTTTCAGCGTCAAGACTGATCAGAGCTGCACTCAGATGTTTTTTGTTGATCTGTTCTATAATATGTAGGGTTCGCCTAATATTGTCTTGAGTCTGGCGGCCTTTAATAAAACCTGTCTGATCCTCATGTATTAAATCAGGCAGGTAGTGTTCAATTCTTTTAGAGATTATAGAGGTAAACAACTTACAGTCTACATTTAATATAGAGATGGGACGATAGGATTCACAGTTTTCTATATTTTTGCCTTCTTTTGGAATGACTGATATCACCGCTTCTTTCCATGATGGTGGTGTTACAGCCTCATTTAATGTACAATTGAGTAAACATGAACTTAAACAGACCTCCAAACGTGGAGGGACTTACTAGTGAAGGTTTGCTTCTGAAAGGGGTACGTGTCTCTCCAGAGCTATAGTAGAACTACAAACAAAATGTATAGACGCAGGTCTTTTTAAGGAACTGCTCATGACAAAAGCAAAATTTGTCATCCTGGCCTCTAATGAGGCAACAAAACCTCTATTAAAAACATGGCATGATTTTTATGAATTCCGAGATAAATCAGGTAGACTACTCGCTCACCAAATCCGACAATCTTCTTTGTCGATGCATATTATCCAAATTCATACTATCAATGGAACAACTATTAATATTTAAACCATTAATGACCAATTTAGGGACTTATAGTTCGTTATATACTCCTGAGAGCTCATCTGATGAGGCACAATTTGAAAACTTTTCTGGGTCCTTAAACATCCCCTCCATTGATCCTGAAACATCTTCTGGCAGAGATGAACCCTTTACAGTGGGCGAACTTAAAAGTGCTTTGCTGTCCATGCAGAGTGGGAAATGACCAGGCCCCAATGGCTTTCCAGCCGAATTCTTAAAAATATCTGCTGATAAGCTGTCTCCACTTCTACTAAACATGTTTAGTGAATCTCTACAGTCTGGCATCCTCCCTCCCACACTATGCCAAGCCACCATTTCTCTTGTATTAGAAAAGGAAAAGGACAAAGATCTCCTTTTCTTTAGCAAATTTCAACCTATCTCTCTGCTTTGTGCAGATGTCAAGTTATTGGCTAAGATGCTTGTAAAATGCTTAGAGTCTGTTCTGGCTACTATTATTTCCACAGACCAAACAGGGTTTATTAAGGATAGACACTGTTTCCACAATGTCAGACAGCTATTTGATATACTATACACGCCCCCGTCCTCGCATTCTCTGGAATTGGTCATCTCAATGGATGCTGACAAGGCATTTTTGACCGTGTTGAATGGCCGTATCTGTTCCACGCATCAAGATACTTTGGATTTGGCAACACATTCATTTTTTGGATAAAGCTCTCATATACATCCCCCCCAGCCTGTGTCTGCACAAACAATGATTACTCTGATTATTTCCCCCTCAGTCGTGGAACTTTCCCCGTTACTGTTCGCCATCGCCATTGAACCTCTGCTGGTGGCCCTGAGGTCCAGTCAGATCCGGGACATCTGGAGGGGAGGGGCTGAGCACAAACTGTCATCATACGCGGATGACCTCTTACTGTTCATCTCTGACCCAGAGAGATCTGTCCCCCTTGTGTTGGCCATGCTAAAGGAATTTGGGCAAATTTCTGTTTACAAACCAAATCTTCAGATACTGCAGCCACCGCCTATCCCCTCTCGGACTTGCCATTTAAGACATCTTTAAATTGAAATATTTAGGCATCTGTGTAACCAAGAACTAAGCTGATTTATTCAAATGTAATTTCTCCCCTCTGCTTGCTCAACTGACTCAAGACTTCCACTGTTGGTTTCTCATACCTTTATCTCTCGCTGGAAGGATAAACAGTAATAAAATTAATGTGCTTCCCAATTTCCTCTATCTCTTCTCCTTCTACTGTGACTGACACTATTTTAAACATTAGCCCCTACCTTAAAGGTACCATCTCAGAGCTATACTACACTCCCCTGACACATCAATCCTCATCCTCTAAATTGTGCACTATTTGGTCCAAGGACGTTAATATCGTGATAGAGCCTGAGGTCTGGCAGTCTGCTCTGAAATGGGTCCATGCATCATCTATCTGCGCCCAGTATGGGGTTTTGCAGTGCAAAGTAATTCATAAAGTCCACTGGTCAAAAAGCAAACTAGCACCCATTTATGCTGACACCGATCACAATTGAAGCAAGTGTGACTTAGGACCAGCTAACCTCAGTCACATGTTTTGGATCTGTGCTGCTCTCTCTCAGTCCTGGAAGTCTGGATTTGACTCACTCTCGGCCATCATATCTACCAAAGTCCTCCAATCACCCTTAGTAGGCCTGTTCGGTGTCCCGCCCCTGCGACCAAACCACTGCCATCCTACTTCACTGAAACTGGCTTTTCTCACATTATCAGCAAGGCGTGTCATTCTGATGCACTGGAAGAGTGTGTCTGCCCCTCCCACCCACTGGATAAGGGATGCTTCATCCTTTATGAAATTAGAGAAAATCAAACACTCCCTCCATGGCTCCAATGAAAACATTTTTTAAGATTTGGCAACCCTTTCAAGAGCTTGTCCAGTCCCTCCAGCTGGATGCTCCACCCACTGGCTAACGGCCCCCTGAACTGCACCTTCTTGAGGCTCCTGGCTGGGTCACGTTTTCTCCCTGTACTAGCACCACACAGTACGTCTCGTTTGTTATTGTCTCTTATGTGTCTCGCATTCAGTTTGTTTTCCCTTTGTCTTGTTTTTTTGTGTGTGTTGTTTGTCTTCAGTTTTCCTTCATTGGTATTTTGTGTTTCCAGGTTTGTGACTCTGTGTGGGTATTGACAAGCTTTATCTTCTTGTTTTAAGTAACACAACTTTCTGTTATTAGTGCTTACCTCACCCCATTCAATGGTCTGTTGTATCTTCTTCACTCATATGTATATAAGGGTCTGTGTCTGTACTTTTTGTTGAAAACTCAAGTAATAAATCATATCTAAAACAAAACAGTAATGGCATGAAGCTTTTCTGCAGCCAGTAGGAGGAGATTCATATGTCAAACTCTTCATTTGTGAAGCTCTTCATCACAACTGTGTCTCATAAGTGAAAACAGTTAAGGCTGGATCATCACATCCAGCTGAAGTTTAACAGTGACTCCCTCTAGTGGATGTTGTGGAGTATTGTGTTGTCTTTGCTCCAAAGGTTTTTGTACAGAGTTTTGGTGTTTCCTGTCACTGTGGGCCTCACAGCACAGTAGTACACAGCAGAGTCAGACAGCTGAAGCTTCTGGATCTTCAGGCGAACTGAGTTTGAGGTAGAATTCACTTTGGATGAAAATCTCTCCTCATATTCCTTCTCTGTGTTCACTGTACCAAAGTGATTGCAGCTCAGTATGAATTTGGGGCTGTTGTCTCCATCCTGTTTGTACCAGAACAAAGTTGGACCTGAGTCGCTGGTCTCAAATGTGCAGTCCAGTGTAACTGTGTCTCCTTCAGCAGCAATGACATCTCCTGTTGGCTGGATCACTCTGTCTGCTCCTTTACACTCTGAGGAAGAAGAGAACATGCAGAGGAAGAGATGAATCAATAAAGATGATTGATTAAAGGAGAACAATCAGTAGGTTTAAAGAGTAAACCAGACTGAAAAGTCAACTTGTTGTGTTTTGTGTCTCACCACAGAACAGAGCAGCAAGAATAATCCACAGCCGATGTTCCATCTCTGCAACTGCAACTGTTTAAATGAACAGGAGAAACTAGCTGCTGTTCAACATTCAGTGTGAGAGTTGTTCTCTTCACAGCAGCAGTTATTATTGACAGAATGGTTGAACACAGAGCAGAAGTAGTGCACCGCCTACTGGATGATGTCGCCCTCTAGTGGAGGTAAAAAGTTCACAACAACAGTGTGGAAGAAAAAAGGCTTCCAGCAGCTTGTCAGTGTGTCAGCTTGTGTTTTTGTACAGAGTTTTGGTGTTTCCTGTCACTGTGGGCCTCACAGCACAATAGTACACAGCAGAGTCTGTCACTGCAGCAGAGGAGATCTTCAGAGGAACTGAGTTTGAGGTGGAATCCAGTGTGGATGAAAATCTCTCCTCATATTCCTTCTCTGTGTTCCCCGCACCAAACTTAGGACGGTTCAGCATGAATTTGGGGCTGTTGTTTCCATCCTGTTTGTACCAGAACAAAGTTGGACCTGAGTCGCTGGTCTCAAATGTGCAGTCCAGTGTAACTGTGTCTCCTTCAGCAGCAATGACATCTCCTGTTGGCTGGATCACTCTGTCTGCTCCTTTACACTCTGAGGAAGAAGAGAACATGCAGAGGAAGAGATGAATCAATAAAGATGATTGATTAAAGGAGAACAATCAGTAGGTTTAAAGAGTTACCTAGCCAGAGAGTCAGACACACAGACATGTAGAGTCGTTGTGATTTTCACTGACTCATGTCGGATGTCAGATTAAAATACATGAGTTATGCACAAGATGCAAACAAAGATGATCAGATCTAATTTCATGTGTCATGAGAAACACAATCAGTCACAGCTCAGTTAAATGTTATAAAACAGTCTGAAAAGTCAACTTGTTGTGTTTTGTGTCTCACCACAGAACAGAGCAGCAAGAATAATCCACAGCCGATGTTCCATCTCTGCAACAAGGTTTAAAAGAACAGGAGAAACTAGCTGCTGTTCAACATTCAGTGTGAGAGTTGTTCTCTTCACAGCAGCAGTTATTATTGACAGAATGGTTGAACACAGAGCAGAAGTAGTGCACCGCCTACTGGATGATGTCGCCCTCTAGTGGAGGTAAAAAGTTCAGAACAACAGTGTGGAAGAAAAAAGGCTTCCAGCAGCTTGTCAGTGTGTCAGCTTGTGTTTTTGTACAGAGTTTTGGTGTTTCCTGTCACTGTGGGCTTCACAGCACAGTAGTACACAGCAGAGTCTGTCACTGCAGCAGAGGAGATCTGCAGATGCATTTGGGTTTTATCATCACTCACGTTGAAGGACAGTCTAGAGACTCGATCAGATATTGGTGTTCCTGTTCCAGAGTGAGAAATAAGGAACTCTGGTGGTTTTCCTGGATATTGTCGATACCAGAAGAAATACTCTCCAGCAGTTGCTTGTTTGGAGTATGTGTAGGACAGAGTAACAGTGCTGTCTTCTAAACTGGACTCTTCATTCTTGACTGGACTGAGTTCTTCACAACTGACAGCTAAAGGAAGAAATAACTCTTTTCAATATTACGTTACAAAATAAAAACCCATGAACTGCCCTCAGAAAATATTCCACCTAAAGGAAGAGAAATCTGTTTTGTATTATGTTAAAAAGAACCTCAAAAGAAATGAACTGTTTTTAGAAAACTTTAGAATTTAACTTGACATAATAAAAGCATAATGTAACATACCTGTTATAATAATGAGAAACATCAGAGACAGCCCATAATAGTCCGGTGACAGCATGTTGAATAAAGGTAATGTTTGTGGTTTGTGTATTGAACTCTGCTGAATATGGAAGTTCCTCTCTCTTCTATAGTTCAGTAACAGCTCAGCTCCTCCCTGAATCTCTCCGTCTCCTCTTAGATCTGTATTTTCACCTCATCTTCTTCCTCCTGGTTAACAGACTGAAGGCAGCAGTTTGTAACAGCTGGAGCTGGGAAGTTTTCTTTGCTGTAGTTTTTTGTGTTTGATTCCTTGATTACTGGAATGAATTACAGAAACGTAGCTGTGATGGTTTCTAGAATGGATCATCGTCTCAGGCTTTGCATAGACAAGAGGGATTTATTCTATATTCCTAAAGTAGAGAAAACATTATTTCATTGATGTACAGATTTTATATTGTGACTGGTGACATTCACAGATATATGTTGTATGTCGCCTCACTCGGGGCACCAGATGTAGTGCTTCATGCAACATCAATAGAAAGTTTGGGGTTAAAATTGGCTGTCAGTAATAATGATTATCAGGGATAATTTTTAATAACGATAAATAATATGGCTCCTCTCTTTCTCCTTGTAGATCTGTATTCGATCTATCTGTTACATTTGCTCTACCTTAAAATCTGAAATGTCACTGATGCTTCAGTCACCATCATGTAACTCATGTTTCACTCATGTTGGATACAAACCAGTGTTTTGTGTGTTTGATGAGTCAAACATGTGAAACACATGCTGGAATTAATTAATCACACGTCTTTTGAAAATGGAGGCTTCTTTATCAGAAATCCCAACTGTGAAACATGAATTTCTCTCTCCAGACTCGTTTCTGTTCAGTCTCTAGAAACATGATCTCTTTAAGTATCAGCAGGGAGAGCTGAATATCAAGCAGCTCTTCTTCAGGTTAAACAGACTGAGTGTCTGAATACTGACTTGAGGTCAGCTCTAGTTTCTGATCATACACCAAAATCACACAATGTCTCTTAGTTTGACAGACGTTCTTCTACCCACTGATGAATGTCTTTGTTCCTGTTGAATATAAAGTTATTGAATATTATCTATCAATCAATCAATCAATCAATCAATCTTTATTTATATGGCGCTTTTCATACAGAAAAAAGTAGCTCAAAGTGCCTCACAGAAATAAACAAACAACAGCAGAAAAATAGAAACAGCAAAATAAAGTTAGGAGAAGATAAAAGAACCCAAACCCTCCCACCCCTTCAGACATGGACAGAGAC
>JARJLU010019850.1:0-29515 GCA_030272975.1 Sparidentex hasta
CAGAGGAAGATAATCAGTCAATATAGGAACACATTCTGTCAGATGAAATGATTCCTGTGCCTCTGAGCAGACATAGTACAAGTACACAGTATCTACAGCAGTGGTGTCAAACTGATCCAGTAAAGGGCCATGTGGCTGCAGGTTTTCATTCCAACCAAGCAAGAACACGCCTGATCCAAATCAGGTGTGTTCTTGCTTGGTTGGCTGATTGGTTGGCTGATCCAAATCAGGTGTGTTCTTGCTTGGTTGGAATGAAAACCTGCAGCCACATGGCCCTTTACTGGATCAGTTTGACACCCCTGATCTACAGAGTACACAGTAAAACTACAGAGTACATAGTATAAAAACACAGTACAGAGTATAAATGCATAGTACACAGTATTACTACACAGTACACAGTGTAAATACACAGTATAAATACACAGTGCACAGTATAAATATATAATAGAATAGAATAAATACAGTTACTTGTTTTGAGTGTCTTGTAGGTCAGGTGAAATGCAGCCTCTTGGCCCTTGCACACAGAGTTGATGTCAGAACGATACTGAAGCCTACATACCCAGCTCATTGCATATTACATATTTACTTTACTCATGTAGAAGTACCAATATAGCAATGTATAAATACTCCATTAATAAAAGTCCTGCATAAAAAAAACAAATTGAAAGTACAGTTTTTCAAGACAGTTGATTTTTTAATCTCAGTCCCAGATTGTCAATAAATAATGGCAATAAATCAGTGGCTGGGGCAACCCACCAAAACAAAGTATCTATATTTGATCAAGTGGGACTTAGGCTTAAACAGTATCAGCTCGTCAATAGGGGGTGCTAGAGCACGGCCCCACCTATTATCTCATGATCTCCTCTTCAAGCAGTCACTATGACACCAGCACCCATGCTGCCAACACTATCTATGAGACTCGGGTCATCACAGGAGGAGGAGGGGGCGGCAGCGCAGGAGGGACTGACAGCAGCTTATCAGATATCATTTCACTGGACTAAAACAAATCTCACTCAACATTTAAGGACTGTTTTCAGACACCTCTTGGTCCACATTATGTATGACATTGTATGTATGTGGCATGTTTAGTTTAACACAGAAAGCACCGCGGTTGGTATCCATGACAACTTTGATGGCTAGAACGTTTTCACAATGTAAAAGACTTTATGGAGGCATCTTTCTTTTTGATGTTTGGTTTTTCAATTGAAAACGGGATTTTAATCAAATCTGCTAGAATAGGAAAAGGGTTGGTAGCCGAGGACAGCATTGTGTGCCATTTCTAGTTTTCTCATTCTTTTGACTTTTTTGATTTTAAAAGTATTGTCAATTTGATTGAGAACTACTTATTCCATATTCCCCTGATATTTTAGCCTGGTTTAGTCCAGTGTTCCAATTATAATCTGCATAAAAATGTAGATTAAAAATCTTCATAGAGAGTTGGAGGAGCCTTGTATGATGGAGTGCGTTGTGGAGAATAGATCAAAATGAGAAAACTCAGTGAAGTTGCTGAACGCTGCAGGAGAAGTTAGAGTGAAAGAGCTTGTCTAAAATAATAGACAGTAAAGTTCAGTAGTGAATTTGAGTCAGCCCTGTGTGGCCATGATGAAAGTAAATTCTCATAAAATCTGGGTGTTTTCAGAAGATTTATGGATTTTCTAGCATCACTAGATGCAGCAGTTCAGGAACATCTGCAGGGTGCAGCTGTGTCTAAAGACACAGTGGAGACAGCACAGAATGAATTCTTACTTTTGAGAAAGCACATCATGGAATAAATCAGGAGTGCTGTGTTTTAAGTCATTTTCATAATTTCTGTCTCTAGCTTCTTGGATGTAATATTTTGCTGCTTGTCATTTATGATAGTCAATGAAGAGTCTTTAGATTTTGGACTGATGGTTTTGACAAACAGGGCTCTGGGAATTTCTAAATGATGAAAAAAACCTGGGGACCTGGGGATGAAAAAGGACCTGGGGTTTTCATTTGTAAATGAGCTCCAAGAAGTTTATTTATTTGGACCTCCGATATTTGATTATTTTAACTTAAAAATATATATATATTTCGAGGTTGAAATCATTATTTGGTGGAGCTGGTAAAGATTAATAGACATCTGAAATGCTGAAATGTGACATCTACCTCTTACTTCTGGTAAGAGATCGGAATTCAAAAAAGTTGGAAGCTACTTAAGTCTAAAATACAACAATGTGTTGTTTATCACTTAACTGGGGGCATTCAAATAAACAATGTGGGAAACTCAAGCAACGTACTCTCTGAATTAGCTAAATGTACTTTCCACAGCTGCTCATGAGCCATATAAGTTCAGGTGTTGGGACAATAAGTAAGGTTGTTGGGACACCTTATACGTATGTTATGTGGCTTTCAGGCGATTTCGGCAGTGAGAGTAATCTGATTACTTCCTGACATATCAGTTTTAGAACAAGACTCTTTTGAAGAAGATGATGGTGACCTTCCAGTGCAGCCTAAAAGCAGCAGCTAAACAGTCAGTTCTCACTGCTGCCACCCTGCTGATTCAGTCTTTCTGGACAAAACTAGGCTCTGACAAGACTGCACAGACTTCATTATGTATGAAGCAATGTTTTTCTCTGTCTGCTCACAGCTCCATCCAACACCTTCACTGCAGATTGATGCTTCACCTTATTTTATAGTAGTGCTATTGATTAGCACTGTGCTTGTCAGTGATGCATAAAATTAACACTGTGTTGGAGGGGCATGGATTTCTGTCAACCTTCGACAAGAAAACCCATTATCGGACGACTGCCCGTAATTTGTTTTTGTTCATTCTGAAGTATAAAGTAACATTCAGCCAGCCCCAATAAGAAGTCTATTACCTGCAAATCCTTGTCATGCTAACAGCAGCCACTAATCTTTGCTGCTCCTAATTACACTAGGACTCTCAGCCTTAATTAACCAATCTTTACCTCAATTTACCTGCTTAATGCTGCACTCAACCAAACTGTCTGTGTTTGCTGAATAGGATTTTCTAGTTCTCTACACTTGAGTTGTGCTTAAAAACTGCATATGCCTTTTTAAATATAATGTAATTTTCATTGGTGCTAGAATGAGAAAGAAAAAGTACAAATCTATATTAAAATCATTAGAGCCAGTTGTCTTAACAAATTATACTACTGGAAGCTAGCCATTTCATTTCTGAGGATCAGTTCAACCAATTGAACAGTTTACATCTGTCCCATATAAACATGAAGCTTTTTTCTTTTCTTTTTTTTTTATCAGAAAAGCTGAGTAAATGCATAGCTTTGAGATAAAGTGCTATGTATGAGGAATCAAGCTAATATGGTTGCATTTCAGTGAAGTAGCTGTGAATTACCAACTGTTTTAGATGATCTATTAACTGTGAATTTATTACATGAAGTCCAAGTGGCTGTACAAGTGGCAAATGTAAAATGATGATTGTATAATTATACATCCCCTGTCAAGGTGGCTGACCTAATTCAATAGAGGACCAGCCAATTGGTTGCTAGTCGTTTCACAATTAGTGAAATGCAGATGGAGTGCAGTGAATGTGTCTCCAATCATTGTTGTATAAAGACACCTGTGTCTGAAGGTCCAGTCACATAATTAGTTAATCATTATTCCTTGCTACAATTACACCATGAAGACAAAAGACCACTACAAAAAACTCTGTGAAAAGGTTATTGATGAGTATAAGTCAGGGGATGGATACAAAACATTCTGAAGTCACTGAACATCCCCCAGGGTTCACTTAAATCCATAAAAAGAAATGGAAGGAATATGGCACATGTGTAAATCTGCAAGCCGTCCACACAAACTGAGTGATTGTACAAAAAGAACTAGTGAGGGACACCAAGACACCTATGACTACTATGAAGGACTTAAATGCTTCAGCAGCTGAGATGGGAGAGACTGCATACAACAACTGTTGGTCGGGTACTTCTCCGATCTTTATAGGAGAGTGGCAACAAGAAAGCCACTGTTGAAGAAAGCTCATTAAGTATCTACTATAGTTCACCCAAAGGCATGTTGGAGACTCCAAGGTCAAATGGAAGAAGGTTATTTGGTCTGATGAGACCAAAATGGAGCTTTCTGGCCTTCAGACCAAACGCTATGTTTGTCAGACACCACCATCACAACCACAAACCCACCATCCCCACAGTGAAGCATGGTGATGGCAACATCATGCTGGGGAAGCTTCGCAGCAGTAGGTCCTCGAAGGCTTCTAAAGGTAGTAGGTAAAATAAATGCAGCAAAATATAGGGAAATCCTGGAGGACAATCTGATTCAGTCTGCAAGAACTACAGCTTGGGAGAAGATTTGTTTTTCAGCAAGACAATGACCCGAAGCATAGAGCCAAGCTACACAGAAATAGTTTAAAGACAACAAGGTGAATGTTCTGGAGTGGTTGAGTCAAAAGCCCAGACCTCAATCCAATACAGAATTTGTGGGTGGACTTAAAAAAGGCTGTTTATGTCCAATCCCTGTGCAACCTGACAGAGTTTGAGCCGTTTTGCAAAGATGAATGGAGTAAAACTGCAGTGTCAGAAGTGCAAGCCAAAGGTGCATCCACTTAATACTGACTTGAAAAGGGTGACTACTGATAGAACACTTATTTTACATTGTATATATTTTAATTAATTTACATGTCCTTTTATGATGTATGTATGTATGTATGTATGTATGTATGTATTTTCACTGTGACATTAAGCAATTGATGGAAAAACACCCAAGGCAGTGAATACTTTTTATCAGCACTGTACATTGGTTCATGCATCATAAGCATGAGTTAAGCATTACTTGTGTATGTGATTTTAAGCTTACTATAAATTAATATGCTGAATATTTTATTACAGAAAACGCATCACATCGTTTCATTTTTTTTACAAGATGACGGAGGAGATGAGGTGATGGAAAATTCTTAGGGACAGAGAAAGACAATGAGAGAGAAAAGACACTCAGAGGGTCAGAGTGGAAGACAGTGTTGAAATATTTCTCCATCATGAGCTTCATTGAGACTACTTCCTCCAAGGAAAGACCCTCTAGCCTCCAAGTTACCTTTGCACCCAATTCTCAGCCATCATCAGATGGTAATCTGTCATCACTTAGTACCCTTTTTGAGTCAGAAACACTCCTTTATCTGTTGAAGTATCTCCCAGTCTACTCCCATCCTTAATGGCTACTATCTTCTGAGACACTGCCTGACCCTGTTTATCTGGCTTTTGGTGTATCCAGGCAGCCCCCTCCACTGCAGTGACCAGTGTACCTGTAGAACCCTGCCCTCCAAGGGCTACCCCAGATTCCCTGGCTCCACAGGGATCCAGCAAGGCAAAACAGAAATGGCAGGAAGAGAATGGTGAGTTTGAGAGTCGTGAAAATGCCCAGCCACTCCTGCAGATGAGGAGGAGCTGTCATGTGAAAAAAGAGGTGAAGTGAGAATAGAGTTCATGACCACTTTACACAGGGTAGACACATAAGTTGTTCCTTGTTTAATCTTAAATGCTTAAATAGCCTGTTTTTTTTTTTTTTTTTTTTTTGGAAATATACCTGTTCCTCTATATAGAACAAACACCATCAATAGTCTTGTTTTGTAGTCACAAGTTCTTTCTTAACAGAACTACCCCCCCCCCCTCCTTTTTGTGTTTTGCTCCCCTTGATAGGTAGATGTGTAGGACAGTCGTTGTTATAGTGTATGAAGTATGCATTTTAAATGTGATAATCGGGGACTTTGTGTAGAGTTTTGTCCTGTGTTTTTGCCTGTGTGTGCTTGAGGTGTATTTCCAGAGGCTGGGTGTGGCTTTTCTGGTGACTGGAGCTCCTGTTTCTCACATGCCTGCAGCTCATCTTCTCATCAGCCTCAGCTGAAAGGAGAAAATCACCATGTTTTTTGTGGATATCCCATTAGTGTTAATGGTTAACATATTTAATTGAGGCAATAACATCCACACTGCCAGGTGTCTTGAAAGAGAGCGTTGGGTTATTAGAATTTTCCTGGTTGCATGCAACCTCCTGACGCTCCACCCCCTAATATTTCCTAATGCTGCCCAGAACTTGAAGGTGGGTGTTTCAGATGGGGCTGTGTACAAAAAGACATTTGAAATACGTTAGCTAGGATGACTTAATGGACCAATGAGCTAATAGCGTTTACTGATGACCTGCATGAAACAAGAAGAAATATGCATAAATGTCTGATAGCGTATATTATATTAAGGTATTAATAATGATTTTAAAAAACAATCAAAAGAACGGGACTCGACTCACTAATGTCAGTATACAGCTGCACTTATAAGGAATAATATATATGTCAGCTTTACACATGGTCAATTTGCATACAAGCGGGATACCCAGAGACTGAGACTAGAAATCTGAGCTAGTCTCGATCTCTTGGTATATGACCTGTAGTTCTTCAAGTACCAGCAATGTCACTGGTACTTGGAAGTACGCCAGATTTTATGTGCCCCCGCCTGTGACATAGAGAACATTGAGGGGGCTCTCTTCTGTGTCGAATTGAATTATGAAGGGCTGAGACATTAAGCTAAAATTATATGGAGTAAAGCCTGCAAATGGGATACAATTTTGACCAGAATTCTTTTGTGTTCTTTTAAGGGACGATGCATATTTTTTATATGGAGTCAGTGTCATAAAATGACAAAAACAAAATGCCAGAAGAAAGTGTTTCATTGATGATAAGAACATGATTTTATTTCTAATATATAACAAGTCAAATGGCAAAACAGGAAAATTTCTTTCTCCTTTTTATATCTTAACCCTGAGCACCACATCCAGCATTCCAATAATACACTGGATTGTAAAATAGATAAAACAAACATCTAAAGCTTCAGACATAGATAATAAAGTGACTGATGTCTAAAACTACGAGCACAGCAGGGCTAAAATACAAAGTAAACATCATGTTACAATGTTAACACAAGTCAATGCATTTTTTTGTTTCTGCATGCAGAGATGTTGCTTTGCATTTGCTGGTCTGTGCTGCCGTCTGTTATGTAAAGCATGGAAAAGTCTTTGGTGAGAATTGTGCCAGTAACTCTGTGCTGTCATATAAAAGTCACCCAAAAATGAAAATTCAGTCATCGTCTACCCCATGTGGATGGAATATCAGGTTAAGTTTTGCTGTCTACAAAACATTTCTTGAGCCTCACAGCAAAACAGCATTGTAGTATTCTTCTACACAACTTGATTGGGACTTAAAAACACCAGCTGTCACAAAACTGCAACAGAGAAGAAGAACACCTGCTTCAGACTGCACATGCACATTTTTATTCAAATCTTACATTAATTTTGGCCAATAAGGTGCTGTTGGTCATTACTTTTTGAGTTTGAAAAGGAAGGAAGAAATTTCTTTTCACCCACGGCTGTTCTTGACGCATTTCCATACTGAGCACGTCCGTATTTTGTACTTGTGATACCTCTTTATTTGGGGCATACTTGTGTAGTGAAAGCAGGTTGGTCTTGCACATGTGAGCTAACAAAACATAGCTTGCTGCATGGATCAGTATGGTTAATTTAATACTTTAATTTAAGTTATGAAATAACATGTAATTACAAGGAAAAAAACTAAAGTGTCTCTTTTTGCCAGCAGTCCACACCCTGAAGGTATTTAGTTTACCGTCAAGTGGGCTAAAGTAAGCAGAAAAGTTTCACATTTAAGTAACTGTAACAAATCACAATCCTATTACATCCAATCACATGTAATACACTGTCAAAAATGCTGCTGTATTGTGTTGTTTTTTTTGACCAAGGGCACCAAATTGTCAATTGCTGCATGAGCAAATAAAGTAGATAACAAAATCCAGTTCCAAATGGAATTCATTAATGTGGAACCTATTGACAATCTACAATCATTTAAAACCAATTGGATATACATAAATAAGATTAAAACCTAAAGATTTAATAAATTGAACTTACATTTAATATCATGCTACACGTATAAATATTTCTTCCCAAGTTTTGGGTGAATCCAGGGGCATCATTGTGCACCATAATCCAGATTGCCATGTCACAGATTTGTAAGGGGGGACATGTTGAAAATACAAACTCAAAAGGTGTCAGGCAATCTTCTTGAAAATGTTTAAGGTACAAGCAAAGAAGTAAAGAGCTAACAAATACAAAACATGATTTACCCTTGCAAATAAAAACAGATTTTTTTTTGTCTTTTTCTTTGTACTTACTACCGCACTTGTTTTTGTTACTACACCTGCTTGACATAGTCTTTTCCAGTTTAATAGTCTTGATGAGATTGCCTACCACCTATGTTCAGAGCTCCCGAGTGACTGTAATGTCAGTTTCCTGATCTACTTCCATGGCATATACTATGATGGTCCTGGATTGTGGCTATTTTTGAATATAATTCATCATGGTGACTAAATGGTGACTAGACCCCAGACAATCTCCTAAATGCTCCATATTTCATATTCTAGGTTTTTTTTTTTTGGCTGTCACTTTGAATGATATTAACTTTTTTGTAAACAGATAGATACAGCAGATGGATCTGAAGATATGCTTGGTTTACACATTTTTAAAATAAGATGACCACAAAATTTAGCTTTTAGTTTTAGAATCAGTTAGCTACCAACGTAAGTTGAAGCCCTATTATTGGCTGTTTCTTGTCTAACATAACAGCTCCCATTTTACAACTCTCTTGAGGGTGGACATGTTCAGATTCAGTAAGTGAGATCTGTCTGATTGAACTGTTTTCAGAAAAAGCATTCAAGTCCATTAATATTGGGCTGACGAAACTGCTTCAGAGCTCAAGGATCTAAAACTAAGTTTGGGGAAGTTATTATTTTCTTGAACTACCTAAAGAGTTATCTGTTTACTTAAGAACACATTTCAAGTAAACACAAGAATTATTAAAAACCACCTTCAAAAACTTTTGGATGAGGATTTCCTCTGCCTGATGATTTTGTTTGTACAAGTTCTACATCATAATCTAGACTGTCGTGATCAGCATGGAAATCAACACTTTCACCATGGAACTGAACTAGCCATAGCATATTAAATAAAAAACTATGTGCAATCTGCATGAAAAAAATCATGCACAGTGAGTAATACTGACACTCCAAAAAGCACACAACAAGGCAGTTCTTTGGACTTGAGTGGACCCCCCGACCTTGACTCTAGTAACATCATTTAGCAAAAGCTCCAGTGCTGTTTAAGTTTAGACTTTTTAGCTATTGCACTCTCTTCCACTTATATATAAATTATGGCACAATACAGCTCAGCTGTATGGTAGCAATAAAGTACAAAATTGGTTACAAGAAACTGTGGCCTAGCCAAACATGCAGATCGTGTTTTGTAAGAGCTGAGTGTGAAAGTTTATTCTAGTAACCAACTGATACTGAATCGTTGATATACTGGTATACAAAGGTTGAGGAAAATCCAATATAATGGCCTTTATTAGTTTTTATTGGGGGTTTATTTATATGTAAACACCCAACATTAACAGTTTTTATGATGATCCTTATGTTAAGTATGACCAACATACATAGTAAGTGGGACATCTAGTATAACGCACATGATGGACAAACTTAAAATGACCTCAACTATATTGTTGACACTTTTTGTTACTTTTATTAATGTTGGGCAGTAAATTAATGAAGGCTCATCAATTCATCTGAGGGCTCTGATTTTGACTGTAGGATAAGTGTGAATGTGTGACAGTGAGTGTGTGAGTCTCAGCTCAAAGGTCCTTGTAAACTGCATCTCAGTCTTTATCAATGACAGAGAGCATTTAAGAGAATTCTGCTTCTTTTCTACATAACATAAATAACCACAGTATAGTTAATAACTTTTTTATGATCAATTATCCAACCTAAAGGCTGCCCTCCTGACACTGCTGACAGGAAAAATGTCAATGTGACTGCCACTGTGCTGTGTGCCTCTCTATGTTCATCTTTTCATGCAGATTGGATTTGTTCTTTATGTATCCCTAAAGAATGTCATAAGAATGTCCTCTGTTGCAATAGTGTAATTCTCTAGAATAATTTATTGTTTTTGTCTTGCTTTGTCTTGTCTTTGCTCAAATGTATGCATATGAAATAGCATGAATGCATTGGCAATTAAGATTGTAATCAAATTATGATTGTTGGCACAAATGAGGTAGATGTGTGTCGAGAAAATATTTCCTTTGGTACAACAAAATCCAGTGAGCAGTTAAAGTAAACATTGGCTGTACAATAAAAATAACTAAAATGTATGAGATATATGTACTATGTATTCATAGTTTACTACTATCTGCATTCAAAAAGGGTTTACAAATGCAACGGAGACAAATGCAATATTTGCAGGATAGAATATTAGACATAATAAATAGCAAATGCTCAAATGTTTTTTTTTTCAAATTGATATTCATTTTCCATCACAATAAAGAAATTATTTTATAATCTTATATCATTATGATTACAGAGGAAAAAAGGCTCTAATGTTAGATAAAAATGCACTACTTAGAAAAAAAAAAAATCTACATTCTATTCACGATATGAACTATTGTGTCAGTTTTCATACAGACTACTTGTCCTGTAGTCACTTACCCTATTTACTCCTGCTAAATGAATGCAAAGGTGCTGTAATCGTCACAGCCATTTTTCCCAGAATTCGATGCCATTTGAGACGACATAACATCAGCTTTGTGCTTTTGTCTTATTATGCTCACAAACGCCACCAATAATTTCTAGTCTAAATTTCTCTTTAGTTAATGTGTGTTGCAGAAGAATTCTTCCCATCGCATCAATTAAATCTGTGACTGTTTCTGTACTCTGGAAGGCAGAGAGAGCATGATTTTGTACTTTTCTTCTAATGAAATATAATTTTTGAGCTTTATTAACAAGGTTGCTAACTTGCTTGTATAATAATAATAACAACAACAATAATAATAATAATAATAACAACTATAATAATAATAACAATAATAATTATAATAATTATAATAATAATAATAATTATAATAATAATATATTCCATGATTAAATTGTGTTATTGTAATCAGGCCTATTTCACGTTAAAATCAAATGATACTTGTTTTGGGATCACAGCAAAAGAAAGCTGAGGAAAAAAGAAAAAACAAATAATGTTAGTAGCCTTCCATAGGAAAAGGCTTCCAAGCCATATAATACTCCAGAGGTCCTTATGCTGGGCTGTCAAAAACTCTTTGCATATTTACATATACAATGGGGCTGTCTTAACAATATTGAACAGACTGCATAGTAATTATGTCTGTTCAGTATTGTTAAGCTAATGATAGCTTTTTGTAATTTAGCTACTGTGCTGATCACAATTTTTTGTCCTTAAGAGAATTTGCTATGTCAATAGCTAATAATAATATAACTATGCCCCAAATACATATTATCACCTTTAGTTCATTAGTTATTTTGAGTGTGCAATACATCCCAGAATAAAATACACAATGTTACAGCAGTGTCCAAGAGCTTAGGTCACATATGTGAAGGGGAATGGGACTGCTCCAAGACACCCTGACAGGTTAATGTGACCCTGCTAACTTGCATTTGTAGAGCGCTGGTACTACGGAATTCAGACACACTGTTACTATTGAATATAATCATATGTTAACTTTAAACTTACTGACTTGATTAATCGCCTGCTGACTACTTAGCTAGATAAGAAGTTAAAAATCAGCTGCTGATTTCTTGTTGGGTGACCTGACTATGTTTAAGATAAGAAACTAGAGCTTAAGACATGTGTCAGTAAACTAATTCCACATATTTACCCTTGACCTTTAATGTACATAACTGTCTTTGGTCTTGTTGTTGGCTATGTGTCATAGGCTGTCAAACTTACAGTAGCACCCTGTTGCCACAAACCACTGGCTCCAACACACTACCTTATTTGGTTTAAGACATTTTGTCATCTACGTCTGATGTGCTTTTTCTGTTTGTATTCCAACTATAATCTACAGGGTTTATCATTGTCATTAAAGGCCATTATACATGCTGTACAGTACATGTTAAACCAACATTTTTCTTCTTTGGTATCAGCTGTAAGCAGTTTCTGAGATCTGTTAATGATGCCTTCCAACATCAACGGTAACTGTAATTTCTTGCTGAAGGTTAACTGTTGAGCCATCTTATGTTATTTGATTGAAGTAGTGCACAATAGGAGGTCTTTTATCCAGGTGGCATCTTAAGTTGGTGGGCAGCCATGCTTTTGAATTGTTCCATATGTCTCTGATGATTAGGACAATGTTAACATGCATTGGTAAATGTCCTGGAAAGATACTGGTAATTCAGAGCAGGGGAGAGGCAATAAGAGGGGCAGGCAGATCTCTTGTTTAAGTATTTAGTTTGGTTTGTTGTTTTACAAGTTTGCTGCTTTCCAAAGCGTTGTTAGACTTACAAGTATTCTGATAGAGAAAGCCACATTAAACTGAAGTTTATCTGATGATCATTTCTCCAACTGCTTTGTGGCTTTGAGAAGAGAATGGATCTCCTCCCCGATTAGGTAAGAAGAGGATGTTACGAGGTGAAGAGAAACAGGGAGATCAGGGAGAGGAGTTTCGGTGCCCCAGGAGTGAGGAAGAAGACGAGGAAGAGGACGAGGAGCAGGAGGGCCGGGGCTGTTTGGGACTTGTTGTTTCCTGATTCTGACATTTGCTTCTGCTCCCACGCTGTCCTGTCATCACTGCTATGGCTGACTGCCGAGCAAACAGGACACCTGAGGAACAAACATCAAGTGTAAGTCAGCTTCAAATTCCACATGGTCCTGGCATCAGCTCTTAAAGGACCATGCAAGGGTTTTTAAAAAAAAATGTAATTCATCGTTTACTACAAATCATACAACTGCCCAACATTATCCATAATACCTTCTAGGTAAACATTATTTCCCTCATTAAACACAGTGTAGTACACTGTCACTTGGACATACTACCTTCACATATTCAAAGTAGAAGGCTCCTCGGAGAGAAACCAATACTACACTCTTCCATGATATGCATATCCAGACACTATAATGCTTGGATATTTTTTGATTGTTAGAATGATCACTTGCACACACATTCCATTCCATATTCCAGTTTGAGATTAGCTAGATTCACATTCATCATAACTTTCACTATGGTTTAAATGTCTATATCTATGTCTATATGTGGTCATGACGATAGTAAAAACAAAGAGATAATAAAAACAAAGAGATAATGAAACAACAGTCTCTCTCGTCTAGTTTTCTTTCCGCTTATCCGTGAGGGTCGCGGGACGTTTCCCCCTAAGGGGGCTGCGGGGCTTACTGGGGCCAAATCCAGTTTCACACAATGGCCATAAGCCAGGGTTCACCCTGGATGAGTTGCCAGCTCATCGCAGGACCCTTACTGATAACATCTGCACATCAGGAGCAACTTTAGGGTTCAGTATCTTGCTCAAGGATACTTCGACATGTAACTCAGTTCCACCCAGGGCAGCCGGGATTCGAACTTGTGACCTTCTGATCACCCACTGAGCTACAGTCGCCCCCACTAAGCTACAGTCGACAACAGTCAACAGTCATATTCAGGAGGAATACACTAGGAGTTGAGAAGAGCACAGAATTGGGGAAGAATAGAGATGGTAAAAAGAAAAGACTGGAGGATAACTGAAAGAAGAGTCTCTTGTGAGTGCTAACAAAACAGAGGATGCAGAGCTTTATTTTGAAGCTACATTCACCTTCATTTTGAATCTTTAACCTATGAGTGGCGTTATGGTGGCTCTGTACCATATTTTCACAGTCAATGGTGAAAGGATGAGCTGGATCAAGTCAGCTCTCAAGCTGCTTATCATTCAGGGAGGGCGCTCAGATATGGTGTGACGACCACCAGGCCTATACACTGACATGAGTGGCCTATGTTAAAGCAGAGAGGCAGTAATTACCACAAGACACAAGCTCCCTTCCTTTACATACAAACCACCAGACACCCTAGACATGCACATAAGACAATGAACCCCATCGACCTCAAACCCACAGGCCCAATTTTGAGATATTTAACTTTTTTAACTCTATTGGACTGCCACTTTATTATGATAGATTTTATAGCAAAGACATCAAATTGCGTAGAGGACTAAGCACCAGGGTGCTGCTATAACTTATTGAATTTCCTGCCTGCAATTACATCAGCAAACGCCCCCTCTATTTACCTGTGTAGACAACTCCATTTATTTCTATTGACATGTTGATGCTGCTAATGCCGTTGGTAGACAGGTTCAATGCAGTCTCTTGTCTATCATCTGTCAAGAGAGGAGGCAGAGAACGAGAGAGAGAAAAACTCAATATGAGCATTTAGAAAGGGAACAGAAGAAGCCAGAGGAGTGCCTGGATGGAGTATTGGTGATGATTCAGTGAGTGACAGGATAAGGAGAGCTTTATTAAAGAGTTCTGGGGAGAAATACTGTCAAAAGATGTTACAGCCATTTGTACAGGTCAATAAGATGAAGCATACAGCACACAGTTTGAAACCTGGCTGAATATATGTGACTGGCTCTAAAATAACAGTAAGCTCTTAAGAAAAAGCACCAATAAAAAACACTCGGTGATCTCAGTGAGCTGCAGTAATATCAAATCATCTCTCGTGCATCAAGGTTGAGACAAATAATAGTGTTTGGATGTAATCTTTAAATGATAGAGTTTATGTGTGAGGGACAGAGCCAGACGACCAGCGTTGGAATTAATCTGAGAAAGATTATTACTTGTTTTTCCATCATACATCAAGAGCAAAACCGACTATCATTACTAATATACAAGAGGGAGAGATTCGGACAGAAATATCACACTTGAGCAGATAGGCTCCTTATTCTTCCTTTAGCCTCTATCATTAAGTTATATGTGACTCATGGCATGTCATGAGCTGTGCTGGCTGAAGCAAAAAAGCAAAAATAAAGGCATTTTTATTCATGACAAGGTGATTTCAGCCTGTGGTCAAGACTTCTTCATAACATGAAACTGAGTTTCAAATTATACGCTATATGTTGAACTGTGTGCACATTAGTGGTTCATGGGCTTCACAGCTGCGTCTCAGACAGCCTCTCTGGCAGGGTCATTAGCTGTCTCTGCTGATTGACACTGTTGAATTGTGTGCGACAACACACATTGAGTTTTTCAAGAAATGCTCTGTTATATTAAATGCACATTCAAATGTAATCTGTCAAAGTAACTTTGAACTAAACTGAGAGTTAAAGATAACTTAGACCAAGACCAAAACCAATAATGTTTTAGTCCATCTCTCAACACTGTCTGACCACCTGCAGCACTCAGCACCAAACCCACCGGTTTCTAACTGGAGACATTATTAATAATAATAATAATAATAAAAGCCTCAAAAACATATAGTTTCATTTTAAAAAAAGGGGTTCAGTAATTTACAAAAACAGCTGTCACTCTTAAACATTACTTATCTAATGAAGACTATTTTCAGCATCTGATTATACATTACGTAAACAAGACAGTATTTGGGACAGCAGAATGGTTTCCCAAAATTTAAATATGGCAGATATGTTTATTCATGGTATTCATGGCACCCAGTGCAACAGTGTGGCTCATTGATACGCATCAATTTGGACAATAATAGAGTTCTATGGCATGGAGAAATAACATATATCAGGCTTTGATACACACACAATACACTGAATGGTGGTTGGGCTCTTTTCAGGAGATCTAATGCCCAATCAATAATTACCATTGAGAACACAAAGATCATGTTCTGTATTGTTTTTGAGAATTTGGAGATTTTAATAACCAACGGAGTTGATACTCTACAATTATGTAGTATTGTCATACTCTGCAATCAGAAATGCATTTAGTGATTTAGAAATAACTTCGATAAAAACATTTTACAGACTTTATCCATTTCATTTCGGAGGGCTTGGGGTGGAAAATAATATTGAAGTATTACATATGATAAGGCTCCAGAGAACACAGACTCTATGTTAACTCAAACCTGAGAGAGTCTCACCTCTGTTGTTGAGTTTAATGTTGAGGGGCAGTTGGGTGGCCATTGCCATCAGGTTATGCTGCAGGGTGTGCTTCATGATCCTTTGCTGCTCCTCTGCCACCGTCATCATCTTCTTCTCTGGTGGTTCACCACTCTCCAGCTGCTCTCTGAGTTGCTCAAGGGCTGTTGCCTGGGCAACTTCTGCCGACTGAACTGCTACATCTGGGGCAACCATGGCTACTGTGCGATAGCCAGCAGCTGACATAGGGAGAGCGATGTGGCTGGGCAGGCAGCTTGCCATCATGGGCTCCTCTGGATAGAAAATTGCGATTAAGAATGTCTTCCTCGTCTCTAAACACAAATATTTATGCTTATACATGTCTTATGTCATGTAAATTTATGAAACAGTTTCTCTCATCTGTCCTTAAATTAGTCTGATAATGTAGGTAGCTGGTGGTGACATTGCTGTTTTTCAATGTGTCAGGAAGAATGAATTTACATTTTACTTTGGTAATCATCCTGGGGTCTGTAAAAAAAAAAAAAATCTACTAACATACTATTTATTCTAACTTTGACGTCAAGTTGAGTATGTAGCTTGTTTCAACTGCATAGTATACAGATTTTGTGTATGAGTGAAATACTCGGATGTATACTTCATGTGCAAGAATTGAAAGTATGTGGGGGGAGCTGCCATAGGATGCCTTGACTCTCTTCAGCTCACCACTCTGGAGTTTTATTTACAGTTTTTGTATCTATTTAATCAATAACTTCACATCTCAGAATATTTCACATGAAAAATTAACTATGTATGTTAAGAATATGGGCAGTTTCATGAAAATTAATGGCAAACTAGAAATATAAAAATATAAGTTGAAAGCTGTATTAGGCAGCTAGCTGGCAGCTACTGCCTTGCTGGACATATTTCCATCTCAGATAGCTGACAGTACATGATAGTTGTTGTAGAGCATCATAGCGCACAAACTTATATGACTTTTTTGGCAAATCTTTGCCAGAGATAATTAACATTATATTAAGTAGAAAGTTCTGAGGTGAAAAGTGTCATTCTAATGATGACATTAGATTGCTTGGGTGATTTGACGTGAAGGTAAGATCATAGATCCAGCCAATATGCCAAAGAGGGTCCCATATCTGCTGATAACCATGTAGGGTAAATATATTTTAGAATAGGCTTGTGTCTAGATTTATATAATCATTTGTGAGGGGCACAGTTGTAGTACACCCTGGGTCCTATAATGATCAACACAGGCTGTCATGATGAAAGATGAATCAGTCAATCATGCTGGGACAACATGAAATATGAAGTGGAAGATTTTAATTGAATTTCTTTATCCAAATTATTGATTTTATTAAATGATTCAGCCTTGCAGATCAACTGCAAAGGCATGCTACAATTTCACAAAATAGTATTGTCATTTGTGTGAGAAAAAAGGATGAATCTCACAGAAATTTCAACAGACAATATGACAAATGTTTGTTGTTGGCATTGTTCACATAAATTTTCAACAAAATAATTTAAATATTGTTCATAAAATTCAGTGTCTGGAAAAACTATGTGCTATGTGAAGATGTAATGATGTGCAGACATCTTGAGTAGAGAATGATGTCACACTTCCACAGTGTGAGTTGGTATTGAACTTCTCTGGTTTTTGTTTTGGATAGCCTGTGTGGCCATGTGTGCATGTTGGTGTATGTGGGCATCCTCCATTCAGAACCATTATACTACCTCATTTATAAATAGACACAGTGAGTAGTTATGATGGCTAGATAGACCTATTTTTCTATCCCTAAATGTCAGAACACACGTGCCTTGTGCCTTTTCTTTCCACCTACCAACACTCACCAGTGACCACCCTTTCGTTCCCAAACCCGCTACCTCTGTGCTGCAGCTTCTGAGAACAGCGGAGGTAGAGATAATGTGGTGGGAGCCACATACTCACCAGAAGAAATAATTACAAATTTCAGCGATTTTTATGCCAATGTATACACACCAGAAAAGACCCAAGCCAAGAAGACATCAATTCATTTTAAGCAACATTAACTTATCACTGCTCCGTGCCCAGCCCAAAAGGATAGGATTCTTAAACCATCTTATCAAACTAAAGGCAGATATATGTTTACTACAAGAAACCCATCTGTCATACATCATAATCACTGCATCCATCTACAACGAAAATTTTACAATTCAGCATGTATGGTCCCAGTTCCGACAATCCATCCTTCTTCAGCACATTTTTCTTCACATTACAAGAATCTACAGATATCATAATCGGTGGTGATTTCAATACAGTAATTAACCCTACAATTGACCAGTCAAGCACCGCAGGCAATTTACGATCCCTGCACTCTACTGAACAATTAAAAAAATACATGATGACTTCCAGCAGCGCCATGTTCGTGTAGGATGCAAAGTTTGAGCTCTGCTGAGAAGACACTTCTACTAAAACTCTGCAAAAACATGTTCAACGACACTGCAGAGACAAATGACAAATAGATTCTCCAGATATCAATTTAGAAACAAAGAAGCGGAGGAAAAGTCGGTAGAAACAATGGATGCTAACAAGCCTCCTAAGCCTGACGCAGCTAGCACTAGCAAAGGTGCTGAAGCTACGGCTAAAAACATGGATGAGATGCTGCATGGATGACAGTGGACCCTGAGGAAAAAACGTTTCAAATGGTGATGGACACAGCGCCGGTACTAAGAGACCTAAAGATCCAGGTCCGAGTTCACGAGCGGGATAAAGTGGAGCAGGAGCTGGTCAGGCACAGGTGTGAGAGACGGGACGCCAAACGAGGTGGACGGAGAGTTGGCATGTTTACCGAGAAAGACTGCAGGTTTTTCTTCCCCTGAAATGTCTGGGCATGTGATGTGGGAAGTAAGGATTTTATTTTTCCTCTTATTTTAAAACAGCTTTGTAAAGCTGTGAATAATCTTCTGTTTGATGGACTTAAAATTAATGCGCCCCTTACCCTGCCATTACAGTGATGTTGTTGGGGCATGTATTTTTGAAGATTTGTTTCAAGTCCATATATAATATTTTTCATATATACCTGTTTCTTTGTATATTCTGCCAAGCTGGAATGTAATAATTGCATATTATCTAGTCGTTTTGGGTGGTGGCATCAGCTGCAATTGACTCGATATGAGTTATTTACACTCAGCCATCATAAGGCCGCAGCAGTTTACCTGGTGGAGTGGGAGTGCTGCACCATGTGACATTATCCCGGAGGGACTCCGCAACCCTCTGCCCAGTTCCACAAGGGGACTGGTCATCCTTGGAGATAGGCCAGTTGAGGACTTTGAAGCCAGGTTGATGTGTGTGTTTTCTGATGTTCTTGGTTGGAAACTGTACATAGTTCCTGTTATTTTGTGTGTTACTTCCTTGACAACGGAGAAGACTTTTACAAACGGTGACAGTGCATTTGGGATTTATAAGCTGAATGTAAGGCATTATGATAGCAAGGATTAAAAGTAGTGTCATATGAATGGGTTTACTGTGGTTAGCTAAGACATAAAGGGTCTTGGAAGCCCGATTAAAAGAATGAAAGTACTCAATCAACTTAAAGTTGTATACTGCTCTATTGCAATGTTACGAGAGACACACCCGTCTGAGGTAGAACACCTTAAATTAAAGAGGGACTGGGTGGAACAAATATATAGTGCATCTCGAGGGAGAAAACGAGGGGTTGCTATTCTATTCTGAAGTAATGTCTTTTTTAACATTGAAAAGGTATTGGAAGACAAGGATGGCAGATATATCATGGTGATAGATATGATTGGGGACAACAGGTTTACATTCATGAACCAGTATGCACCAAATGAGGACTGTCCAAATTTTTTTAAGAAAATAGCATCCAAATTGGCAGACAAAGGGGAGGCAGTCATAGTGGTTGGGGGAGACTATAATTTCTAACTTAATCAGAGTATGGACCGATTACCTGCTGAGAAGGGACCTCGTTCTAGAAAATCAGTTACTGTTTGGGGAATGATGGATGGATTGGGCTTTATGGATGTATGGCGTTATCATCATCCCAGAGACAGAGATTACACATATAGGTCACAGGTTCACGGGAGTTACTCCAGATTAGATATGTTTCTTGTTTCAAAGGCTGATGCACAGAGTGACAGAATGCAAGATAGAACCTTTAACCTTGTCTGATCATGGCCCCATTAAGATGAAAATAAATTTAGGTCAGGAAAAACCATTCAGATATTGGAGACTTAATGTCTCAATATTGAATGACCCCCTAATCCAACAGAAACGTGACAGGATAAAAGAATATATGGTTATAAATGATAGCAGAAATGTTACTCCCGTCTATTTTATGGGACGTGCTAAATCTGTTAAGAGGGGACATGTCATTGAAATTACATTTAGGATTAAAAAACAAACAGAAACCAGGAGACTTGCACTGGAGACTAAAATGATGAGGCTGGAAAGAGAACATAAAATATCAAGAAGGGGGAATGTACTGGAATTGTTAAAACAGGAGAGACAAAAATTTGAGGATCTACTCACATATAAAGCAGCGGGAATGCTCAGATTTGTGAAAAGGAAATATTATGAAATGGGTAATAAAGCAAGTAGGTCTCTGGCATTTCAGTTAAGGAAGGCTCAATCGAACCGTGTTGTACCTAAAATTAAACATCCTGACACAAATAGAATTACCTCTCAACCGAAAGATCTACATCTATTGCTACAATCTATTGCTCCTAATAGAAAGACTCCATCACTGCTTCTCAGCCTGGATGCTGAGAGAGCATTTGACAGGCTGGAGTGGACATTCTTGGAGCAAATGCTGGCCCGTATGGGCTTTAATGATACTTTTTTGAGTTGGATTGGAGTGTTTTATATGTACCTGTGATCTAGAGTCAGAGTTAATGGTCAGTGTTCTGAGTTCTTTGATGTGGGACGGGGGACGAGAAGGGGGGATGCACTTTCACCAGTCCTGTTCACTCTCAGCATTGAGCCCCTCGCGGAATTGATTCGAAGTAACCCTCTTATATGAGGGATAAGAGATGAGTGGACATCAACATAAAATAGCTCTACAACATAATATTATTTATTGAAAACCCTGTCCACTCAATCCCAGCTCTTCTGCAAAATCTTAATGAATATGGTCTAGTTTCTGGTTATAGAGTTAATCAGAGTAAATCAGAGGCGATGATGATGTCGGGGGCATGGCCTTGCCAGCTGGATGATATAGTGGCCTTTCACAGATCCAAACAGGGTTTCAGGTATTTAGGGATCACACTAACTCCCCAAGTAACACAACTATACGTGGTGAACTATAAAAATCATTTGAGGCATTTAGGGATGAGCTGGCGGGTGGGATGTTCTACCGCTATCTCTTTTGGGTAGAGTAGAGGCTGTTAAAATGAATCTGCTTCCCAGACTCTTGTTCTTGTTTCAGTCTCTCCCAGTCTGGATCCGACATCAGCTTTCAGTATGCTGGACAAGCTTATATCTAGGTTTATATGGCAAAATAAGGCAAGAGACAAGAATCTGGCTTAAAACACTCACTCTTCAGAAGAACAGGGGTGGACTCAGCCTCCCCAATATAAAATACTATTTTTGGGCAGCGCAACTTACAGCAGTGGTAGCCTGGATTAATAATGACACCGAGACAGGAGGTAAACATAGAACAGAATTCGCTGCCAGCTATACCTCTGTCCGCCCTAGAGTTTTTGAGCAAACAGTCCCAGAAGAAAATGGTAATCAAAAATGTATGGGTGAAGCACACCTTAAAAGTATGGTCGACTGTCCAAAAGAGAATTAGAGGGATGTCTGCCCATTCAGGGGCAACGTAGATCGCTGGAAACCCGGATTTCCTCCCCTCATCAATAGATGTCGCTTTTAAAAGGTGGGCGGGCAGGGGCTAAAAACTTATTGACCAGTTGCTCTGTGACAACAGAACAGCCATTCTCATATTTCCAAGACAAATTCTTTTTAACCCGAAGTGATATGTTTCGATATTTTAAGATTAGGCATTATATCACAAGCCATACAGATTGGAATACAATTAAAGATGCTCCATCACACACAGAAATGTACTTTATTAATAGAATTAAACATCAAGTACCAAACAAAAACATGTCTCCCACATATACAGAAATGTGTTATTAGATACATCAGATAACACTTTTTATTTAAAAAATAAATGGGAGCTCGAGATTAATGTTACAATTGAGGATGGAGAGTGGGAAACGATATGCACTGGATGTCATAAGGGTATTAATAGTAATCTGTGGAAGGAGTTTGACTAGAGAGAGCTGAGCCGAAACCAGTCAATCTACGTTCCTACCCTCACCTATGGTCATGAACTTTGGGTCATGACCGAAAGAATAAGATCTTGGATACAAGCGGCCGAAATGAGTTTCCTCCGCAGGGTGGCAGGGCGCTCCCTTAGAGATAGGGTTAGGAGCTCTGTCACCCGGGAGGAGCTCGGAGTAGAGCCGCTGCTCCTCCACATCGAGAGGAGCCAGCTGAGGTGGCTCGGGCATCTATATCGGATGCCCCCTGGATGCTTTCCTCGGGAGGTGTTCCTGGCACGCCCCACTGGGAGGAGAGCCCGAGGAAGACCCAGGACATGCTGGAGTGACTATGTCGCTCGGCTGGCCTGGGAACGCCTTGGGATCCTCCCGGAGGAGCTAGGGGAAGTGTCCGGGGTGAAGGAAGTCTGGGTGTCCCTGCTCAGGCAGCTGCCCCCGCGACTTGGCCCCGGATAAGCGGAAGAAAATGGATGGATGGAGTTTGACTGGAAGATGAAGACAAGAATCTTTAAGACACCTTCGGTGGTTTCCAAATTTGTAGATGAGCCAGCTACATTATACTTATGGAGAGAATGCGGGATGGTTGGCGACCACTCGCACATATTTTGGGACTGCCCAAAGCTGCTTCCTTTTTGGAAGGAGATAAAGAGCGAGATCGATACAGTTCTGGAGATTGATTTATTGTTCGGCCCTAGTCAGTTTCTTTTCGATTTGACTCCTGACAATACATACAACAGAGACCAAAAGCACCTGTACACATACCTTTTATGACAGCAAATAAAATATTGACAATAAAATGGAGGAAGCCACGGCCACCTACAGTGGCGCAGTGGAAACAGAAGCTGAGAGAGGTGCATGGAATGGAGGCTTTAACTGCTCAGTTATAAATACGGTCGGATGTCTTTAAGAGGAGGTGGCTACCTATTGCAAGATAACTCTCTAACTGAAGGGAACCCACACTGTGCTTCACTGTCTTAACTGTCCATTATTCTTTCATTGATCTATTTAATTATACTGTACTCACTGTTAGTGTTCAGCTTGTAGGGCCCCAATGTGTCTTTAGCTCTATGTTTGTTTTTTGTTTTTCCTCGCACTGTCTTAGGTACTCTGTGCCGCTGTCAAGGAATGTTTTGTACTGTGTTTTTTCTTGTTAAATAAAAATAAAGTTCCAAAAAAACTAAAAACTATACATGCCAGATTTTGGCTTGGCGACACTTGGAGATTGAGCAACCCATCATCAGATAATACACCTATTTTTCTCCACTACATCAATCATTCTCTCATCTAGACTTCTTTCTAATCAGTAATACAATACAGTAATACAAAAGTAAGGTATCCAAGACCATCATACATTCAATCATAATTAGTGACCCCTGTCCATAAAAACTGAATCAGATGTAAAATACTCTTTCCTTTGGTGCTTTAACACCTCATTACTCAAAGACTTTGATTACACTGCTCTCATACAGAGAGAGTGGGCATCCTTCATGGAATGAATGACTCCCTGGAAATTTCATCTTCAGTACTATGGGAAACCAGTAAGGCACTAATTAGAGGACAAATAATATCATACTCAACAAATCGAAAAAGGAACAGGAACTTGAAAAACATCTGGAACAAGAAATGAAATAACTATTCAAACAACCCCACCAAAAAAATAAAAAAGGAGCTACATAATACTAAATTTCAGTTAGATGAAATTATAAGCAAACAAAAATAAATTTTGAGACAACAACCAAATAAGACAACTTCGAAAATAGCAATAGACCAAGCAAATATTTAAATAGCCAACTACAACGTAAAAAAGAGAAAGCAATAATTTCAACTATAAAATATAACTGCTAGAGGCAATCTGCGGGTTCTAACCTCTTTCGCCCCAAACCGACCACCCTGGCCCTCATCTCCCGCAGTTGATGACATTGGCCGTCGTGTTCCTCAAAGATCTGTGCAACACATAGCCATGATAAGCCCAGATTTCTCCAAGTTACGTTTTAAGCTACATGCTAATGGCATTTGTGCGATACTTTCACATAGAGACTTTATTTAGACATTAAAACATGAATTGAAATACACATCAATTGGTAAAATTTGAAAGTTTCAATAGGTACTATAATGTTTAAGTAATCACAGTTCCATGATCATGATAATTTTGGGAGAAATGTGGAGATAATTATGCAAATTAGCAAAAAATCTGTAATAGCAGCTTTCATGGTGCAGAGGCTTCTTTGTAAAGGACTATCAGGAGGACATGTATGAAAAATTTAAAGTCAATAGCACTTATGGCTTGGCGGGTAGAGCCTTTTGAATACTACACCCTTTGTTATAGCGCCCACATCTGATAGATTGGGATCAAATTTTTGGAGCAGCATTTGGACATCATTTATACTCAGCGTACCAAGTTTTGTGTCTCTGGGTCCTTCCGGCTCGCCATGAATTAATGAAATGCAAAAGATGATGGTTAATGATGAATAGGCCATGCCTACTTTCTCCTATCAACATGGCACTCAAGATATTAATTAATACCTGCGTCTAAACCATGCATACCAAAGTTGGTGAAATTCCATCCAATGGTCTTTGAGATACAAATGTGTAGCATTTATAGTGCCCCTATAGGTTGAGCCCGACATGCTTTGATTGGGTGATTCCCAGTCCTGTTGTGAACCTACCCACCAAGTTTTGTGATGACAGGGCAAGGGATGTGGGAGTTATGGCCAATCATTTAATTTCTAAGCCCCTCCCATTGCGGAAATATATTGGTCTGTTTGTTTGACCAATCTGGCTTATTTATAAATGAAATTTGTCTTTTCATTCCCCAAAGCCATATACCAAATTTGGTGTTGATAGAGTCAATCTTTCAAAAGTTCTATTAATTTTACTGTTTTTCACATTATGCAAATTAGCAAAACATCTAAGTAGGTGGAGCTTCATGGTCCAAGAGGCTTTTTTGTAGAGCACATCGATCTTCACTTGTGTGTCAAATTTCAGTCAGTCAGACTTAGGGTGTGAGGGGCGTGGCCTTCCCAAAAACATTTTCAAGCCTTAATATTTTCAAGCCTTAATAAACCTTAACTTCAAGCCTTAATAATTATAATTAGAACCCTAATGATCTCCAGTGCTGGATGAATCTGCCACTATCTCTATTAGGATGAACTGCCACAGTCAAAATGAAAATTCTCCCCCACATCAATTACTTTTTCTCAATGCTACCCATCATACCGACAGAAAATTGGTTCAAATCTATCGACTCTATCACTACTATTTTCTACTGGAAAAACCACAATACCTCATGGTATTAGTGCACCAGCACTATTGCCAAAACATCACACTCTCAGATCTACCTTTCCTAAATACAACCATCAAACGACATCCCTGCTTCAAAAACAGTAATCTCCACAACTCAGCCTGGTGGAAAGTCGTCAAGATTTTCAATTCCACTCCAGCACCATGTAAATACACGCCAACCCTGATTTTCCACTCCTCAACAATCCTCTTCACTATCACACATGGGCACAAAACGGTATCACACATCTCTGCCAAGACATGCTAGTGCATGTCGAGAGGAGCCAGCTGAGGTGGCTCGGGCATCTGTTTCGGACGCCCCCGGGACGCCTCCCTCGGGAGGTGTTCCTGGCATGTTCCGCCGGGAGGAGACCCCGAGGAAGACCCAGGACATGCTGGAGTGACTATGTTGCCCAGCTGGCCTGGGAGCGCCTTGGGATCCTCCTGGAAGAGGGAAGTCTGGGTGTCTTTGCTCAGGCAGTTGTCCCCGCGACCTGGCCCTGGATAAGCGGATGAAAATGGATGGATGGGATGGACATCTCTGCCATCTTTTTAGCAACTGTTTATAGATTTCAAGGACCTCATACAGAACCACAGGATTGATGGACATCAATTTTTAAATAACTCACAACTTAAATCCATACTCAAATCAAAAATTAACATAAGTGACAACCGACTTGAACCCTCTGAGATGACTGACAACATAATTCTATTTAGAAATTTCAATTAACTAACCTCCAAACAAAACTACAAACTAACATTAGCTTCAAATAATTCAATAACACTCCCAATAGCCAACTGGAACGCTGATTTGAACATCTCTCCCTCATCAGATTTTTGGATAGATATGAATACAAATGACATCCAATACAAACCTTCAGTTAATCCAATACAAAACCATCCACCGAACACATATCACACAATATAAAATGCACAAAATGGGACTAGTAACCACAGACATTTGCTCACAATGCAAACAGCAACAACAGATAATTACCACTTCACTATTTCTGGAACTCTGTCACAAAAAACCTCTCCACCATACTGGACTGCAGAATCCCTGCATCCCCACAGCTTTGCCTACTAGGAGACACTTAAACAATCACCATCACATTAGCTTGCTCATCTCTCTAACTGTCTCAAAGAAAACAATTCTCCTATATTGAAATCAAAAAATACAATAAACATCAATCACTGGATTAATCTTCTCTTGGAACACATCTCTATGGAAAAAAATCAATGCTTGCAATAACAACAAAATAACAGCTTTTACAGAAAGATGGTCCCCATTCCACTCCTCGATGTTGGCCTGCACCTGCACCAGTGCCGCACACATTCCTGACAGCTCAAAACACGACAGTTTAACAAATGCACGCACACACACACACACACACACACACACACACACACACACACACTATTATTATGTTATTATTACTATATTATCACTATTTTCATTATTACCATGAATATGTTTGTTAATTGTTACTATTATTATGCTCATTTTGCTGATTATGCTTATTAATATTATTAGTATGAATAGAATCATGTCTGAATATCATGATTATGATTGTTATCACTGTCATTACAATCTTTGCTGTTATTACCATGTCATATATATCATATCTCTTCCATTTTTTTTCTAACAATAATCATGATAATGACATTATAACAAAATAAAGGTGGAGGGTGGGGCCGAACTGGATTGGTTGAAGGTGGAGGTGAGCGGGGGCCCCTGCCTGGTTCTCTTGGGGCATGGTGGAGCCTCCCACTGCTTAAAAATTGACCAGTTGAATCACCAGTAACAAAAGCCCCATTCAGACTGCCCTTTCAAGATGGAAATCATGCGCCAATACTCATACACCAATATTATCTGGTACGCACATTGTATTTCATCTATACTGTATTTTCTTTTTTCTCTCATTGTCACGACTCCTGTTTGTGTTGTCCTTTGTGTCTGGTTTTTGGTTTCTTGTTTATGATTTACTTCGTTGTATCATGTCTTGTGTTGTGTTTTTTCCATGTCTTGTGTGTCATGTGTTTGATTTTCCATGCCCTCATGTGTCCTTTAAGTTTCTCCTATGTTCTCCCCTCTGGCTCCCTCTGTCTGTTGTCTTGTTCCCTCTTGGTCTGTTCCTCTGTGCTCCTCCCCCTCATTATCTCACCTGGCTTCCTTCCTCCTCTCTCCTCACCTGTGCCTCGTCATGTCATTAGTGTCTGTGTATTTAGTCTCTGTGTTTCCCCTCACTCTTTGCCCGGTCATTGTTTGTTGTTTTCTGTTTTCTCCATGCTCCTGTCCATGCTCCTGTCCATGCTCCTGCCCATGCTCCTGTCCATGTCCCAGTTCATGCTCCTTTCCAGTTTGGTCTGTCTTGGTTTTGTGTTTTCCATGTTTAAGTTGAACTTTGATTTTTTTTAATTTGCACTTTGTGTAGCTGTTTTCTGTTGCTACTTTGTCTTGCCCTTTAAGTTGTTACTTTACCTGGCTGATTCGGTTGTTACTTTGCTTTTTTGTCCTGTTTTGTCTGCATTGGTTTTTTGCGTTTTGGCTTTTGCTTTATTAAAGCTTGCCTTTTGTTCTCCTTATCTTTGCCTCCTGTGTTTACTGCGTTTGGGTCCACCTTTCCCTTCCTTAGTTTTCCCTTTTACCCCGATGTGACAGAATGACCGGGCCATATAAAATGGACCCAGCAGTAAATGGCCTGGAGATAATCCGGTGGTATCAGGACTTTGTAACCAATCCTGCTAGCAGGGCTCGTCAGATAGCTGCGAGCAAACTTTTCTTTGAAGCTTACGACTCAGCCCTTGCCTCAGCCCATGCCACAGCTCCAGCCTCAGCCCATGCCACAGCCGAAGTGTCTCCTTTCTGGGGAACCCGGCTTGCCTACAAAGTGCCCCCACTGAGAAAGCGACGAGCCCGTCCACGTCCTGGCTCCCTGAAGTCAGGCTCAGAGGCCTCAGCGAGCTTCCAGCCCAGGCCGCAGCCACAGCCGAGCTCCCAGCCCAAGCCACAGCCACAGCCACAGCCACAGTGGAGCTCCCAGCCCAGGCCGCAGCCGCAGCCACAGTCAAGCTTCCAGCACAGGCCTCAGCCACAGCCGAGCTTCCAGCCCAGGCCTCAGACACAGCCAAGCTCCCAGCCCAGGCCGCAGCCGCAGCCACAGTCGAGCTTCCAGCCCAGGCCTCAGCCACAGCCGAGCTTCCACCCCAGGCCTCAGCCACAGCCGAGCTTCCAGCCCAGGCCTCAGCCACAGTCAAGCTCCCAGCCCAGGCCTCAGCCTCAGCCACAGCCGAGCTTCCAGCCCAGGCCTCAGCCACAGCCAAGCTCCCAGCCAAGCCCAGGCCGCAGCCGCAGCCACAGTCGAGCTTCCAGCCCAGGCCACAGTCGAGCTTCCAGCCCAGGCCTCAGCCACAGCCGAGCTCCCAGCCCAGGCCTCAGCCTCAGCCACAGCCAAGCTCTCAGCCCAGGCCTCAGCCTCAGCCACAGCCGAACTTCCAGCCCAGGCCTCAGCCACAGCCGAGATCTCAGCCCAGGCCTCAGCCTCAGCCACAGCCGAACTCTCAACCCAGGCCTCAGCCTCAGCCACAGCCGAGCTCCCAGCCCAGGCCTCAGTCTCAACCCCGTCGACACCTGCCAGTGGCCCCCAGTCGGCGTTCCGATCGACACCTGCCAGTGGCCACCAGTCGACGGTCCAGTCGACACCTGCCAGTGGTCTTCAGTCGGCGGTCCAGATGGCGCCTGTTCATGCACCTCGGTCGGAGGACCGGCCGAGGACCACGCCAGGTCCAGTGCCTGTTCCTGCACCTCGGTCGGAGGACCGGCCGAGGCCCACGCCAAGTCCAGCGCCTGTTCCTGCACCTCGGTTGGAGGACCGGCTGAGGCCCACGCCAGGTCCAGCGCCTGTTCCTGCACCTCGGTCGGAGGACCGGCCGAGGCCCACGCCAGGTCCAGCGCCTGTTCCTGCTCCTCGGCCGGAGGTCCTGCCGAGTCCCACGCCAGGTCCAGCGCCTGTTCCTGCTCCTCGGCCGGAGGT
>JARJLU010019851.1:0-30501 GCA_030272975.1 Sparidentex hasta
GTGTTATATAGCGGCAGTGCAATAAAGCATGAAGTTCACTAGACAGATGGAGTGAAATTCTTGACGACAATCAGTACTGAACAATGGCGACGAGGATGGGATCAGTCGACATATAGTTAAATCTGAAAAGTATAGTAAGGTCGTCGAATGAGATGGACAACCTATTGCCAAAGTTTGACTGTTATACCGAGCCTGCCACGCTGGGTCCGCGGTGGACAAGATGGCTAACCGCGTTCGAGCTGTATGCGGATGGAAAAGGCTTAATTCTGTCGGACGACGCTGAAGCCTGCGTGAGACAAAGACGACGGGCTTTGCTTCTACACCACGCTGGTACTGATGTGCAAGATGTCTTTGCAGTCCTGCCTGATACAGGAGGACCGACAGACTACGATGCGGCGGTCGCGGCACTGAACGCCTACTTCATCCCGCAAGTAAACACGGCCTTCGCCCGCCAATCCTTCTACCAGACAACACAGAAACCGGGAGAAACGGTACAGCAGTTTGTAACCAGATTACGCCAGGCTGCGAGAGACTGTGCATTCGCTGCAGACACGGAGAACCAAATTAGGGATGCAGTGCTGAGCAGATGCACGTCGGACTATGTGAGGAGAAAGCTGCTGGAGGAAGCCAACCTGACGCTGGTCCGAGTCCTGGAGATCGCGGCGCAGTGTGAGCGAGTGGAGATGCAGATGGCGGCGATGAAGTTGGACAACAACGTCGGTGCGGAGAGCGGTGAGACAGTGCACCATGTTTACAAGAAAGGGGGAAAACCCCATCGGAAAAAAATAAACGATCGTGGAGATGAGAAAAAGAAAACGGAGAAAGTGTGCTTCAGATGTGGACATGGAGATCACATTGCCAAGGACCCTGCCTGCCCAGCTAAAGGACAAGCATGCAGGAAGTGCAACGGAAAAGACCACTTTGCCAAAATGTGCAAATCAAAAGGTAATGACAGAAAGACAGTCAGATATGTGGAAACAGAGAACCAAGACAGAGACTATGCATTTGTAATGCAAGACCGCTCAAACACTGAAAGAGTGATATTTAATGTTGGTGGAGTAGATCTGCTCATGTTGATCGACTCAGGGGCATCGAGTAACATAGTAGACGAAGACACATGGGAGATGCTAAAGAGTAAAAGAATAAAATGTGCGTCTTCCAAGGCAACTGGTAGGCCTCTGTTCCCCTACACTTCCAAAGTGCCCATACCAGTAAAAGGGGTATTCAAGTGCCAGATAAGCATAGGAAAACGTAACACTGAGGCAGAGTTCACAGTAATTCAAGGGCATGGAGAGCCACTACTCAGCAAAGAAACAGCTATCAAACTAGGTGTACTTAGAGTGGGTGTGAACATAGCCACTGTGACAGACACCAAAACAGGAATTAAGAGACAATACCCAAAACTGTTTCAGGGAGTCGGAAAGCTAAACACTAAGCAGATAAGTTTGCACATTGATGAGAGTGTGACACCTGTGGCACAACCCCTAAGACGTGTGCCATTCCACCTGAGAGAAGCAGTGGACAAAAAAATAAATCAGCTGCTAGAAATGGACATTATTGAAAGAGTGGCGGGACCCACACCGTGGGTAAACCCGGTCGTGGTTGCTCCTAAAGCAGCGGAGGATGACATCAGGATGTGCCTTGACATGCGGAGAGCAAACGCAGCTATCATCAGAGAGAGGCATCCAATTCCCACAGTGGATGAGCTGCTACAAGGGATGAATGGATCAACCATCTTCAGCAAACTGGACCTAAAGTGGGGATACCACCAGCTGGAGCTCACACCGGAGTCAAGAGGTATCACTACGTTTGCCGTCCACACAGGTACATTCAGGTACAAGAGACTCATATTTGGTGTTTCCTCGGCAAGTGAGCAATACCAGCATGAAATTGCAACAGCCTTGACGGGCATCGAGGGGGTGGAGAATATTTCTGATGACATCATCGTCCATGCCCCTGACCAGACAACCCATGACCAACGGTTGCATGCAGTTTTAGCGAGGCTGCAGAAGTGTGGGCTGACATTAAATGCAGACAAATGTCAGTTCAACATGGATAAGCTGATCTTTATGGGAATTTTACTATCACAGAAGGGCATCGGCCCCACCGCTGAAAGAGTAAGAGCCATAGCAGAAGCACGAGAACCTGAAAATGCATCAGAGGTACGCAGCTTCCTCGGTTTGGCTGGCTACAGTAGCCGGTTCATACCCCAGTTTGCCAGCATATCAGAGCCGCTGCGTAGACTCACTAAAAAAGACACACCATTCGATTTTGGGCCAGAGCAGAAACAAGCCTTTCAGGTGTTAAAGACAAAACTAGTGGAGGCTGGTACTCTGGCATATTTTGACAAGGATGCTCCCACCAAAGTCATAGCAGATGCAGGACCAGTCGGCATAGGAGCTGTGCTAGTGCAAGAACAACAAAGGGAAATGGTGCCAATATGCTATGTGAGCAGAAGTCTTACAGACTGTGAAAGAAGATATTCACAGACGGAGCGTGAGGCGCTGGCACTGGTCTGGGCGTGTGAGAGACTGCACCCCTACATATATGGAAAAAAGTTTGACTTGGTGACTGACCATAAAGCGTTGGAGGCAATCTACAGTCCCACATCAAAACCATGTGCACGAGTTGAAAGGTGGGTTCTGAGACTCCAACCATATGATTTTAGAGTTGTTTATATTCCAGGAAAGGACAACATTGCAGATCCCCTATCACGGCTGCTGGGAAAGAGGGCCACAGAACAGACTCATGACCATGGAGCAGAGGAGTACGTGAGGTTTGTCGCCACAAACGCCACTCCCCGAGCGTTGACCACCAGAGAAGTGGAGGAGGCTTCAGCAGCTGATGATGAACTGAGAGAGGTGAGAATTGCTGTACAGAGCGGCTGTTTTGACAGGTGCCAAACATACGCACCAATAGCGTATGAGCTGTGTGTGATTGGACATTTAGTGTTGAGAGGGACACGCATTGTTTTACCACACACACTGAGAGCCAGGGCTCTAGCTTTGGCTCACGAGGGACATTTGGGCATAGTGGGCACAAAACAGCACCTCAGGAGCAAAGTATGGTGGCCAGGAATGGATCGGGCTGCAGAGAGACATGTGAAATCCTGCCACGGATGCCAAGTGGTTGCACGGCCTGACGTCCCTGAACCACTACGCCCGACAGCATTACCAGAGGGACCCTGGCAAGATGTTGCCACCGACCTACTGGGTCCATTACCAACCGGACATTATATTCTGGTAGTGGTAGATTATTACAGCAGATATTATGAATATGAGATCCTGCAATCAACCACCACAGACAAGGTAATAGATAGTCTGGAGAACATTTTCAGTCGTCATGGGCTCCCAATAACCATCAGATCTGATTGTGGGCCACAGTTCATATCTTCACAGTTCCAGGCATATTGTGAGGACAATGGAATACAGCATGTGAAAACAACACCCAAGTGGGCGCAAGCCAATGGTGAGGTGGAGAGACAAAATGCCTCACTGATGAAGAGGATACGCATTGCACAGTCTGAGGGACTGGACTGGAAAAGAGAACTCCGGAGGTACGTCACAATCTACCGATCTATTGACCACTGCACAACTGGAAAGAGCCCGGTGGAGTTACTCTTCAAAAGAAAACTAAGAGGAAAGCTCCCCGACATAACAGCACCACAAAGAGATCTAGACACGAGAAACGTAGATGCTGAAAGAAAAGGAAAATCAAAAATCTATGCAGACATTAAGAAGAGAGCAAAACACTCCGATGTGAAAGTTGGAGATCAGGTTCTACTCAGACAAGATAAGGTGGACAAATTCTCCACTACATTCAACAACATGCCACACACAGTAGTTAAGAAGGACGGTAACAACGTGGTTGTTAAATCACCAAGTGGAGCTACATACTCCAGACACACTCCAACACAGACTCACAGTGAGAGGGTCAGGACCGAGCCCCTCACACCCAAACAGCAGAGGTCCCAGCGGCAGATTAAGCTGCCACAAAGATACACTGACTTTATCCTTAATTGAGTTAAAGACGGGAGAAAAAAAAAAAGAGAATTGTGATGTTCATCTGTATGTTTTGATATTAAGTAAGGCGCCTCTCATTCAGATCATAGACTGTTTGATGGAGAAGAATATATAAATACAACAAAGGAAAGAAGTTCTGTCAGGACTAAATGTGTTCAGTGAAGCTAAAGTTAAAGCTGAGATAAAGGTATTAATGACTGTTAAGATGTGATACTCTGATGGAGAAATGTTTCCAGTTTATCAATACAGTCTGAAGTGTTCCCAGTCTAATGATACAGAGTTAAGAGTTTAATTCCAAGCAAAGGGGGGATGTCACATATTGATGATGTCACTATCAAGACATGACTGCTGTATGGGGATGGTACAGGAGGGGGCGCTAATGGAAAAGTGTTCTAGCGCAGCAGGGCAATAAAGCATGGAGTTCTCGAGACAGATGGAGTGAAATTCTTGAGGACGATCAGTATTGAACAATAACGTGATGTTGTCGTCATTGAGGGTGAAAGGTAGGAAGTGTGGGATAAGTGATAAGTGATGGTCTAATGAAAGATGTGTAGATGCATTGCTGCTTCCAGTTCTTTTTATATTCTTTCTTGCAAGTGTCTAAGCCTTGTCGAGTTGCCATACTAAATGGCTGGAGTGCTTCATTTATATTGAAATAACATTCACTTAATGAACAGCATTTTTTCAGTAATCAGTGTTTAGGTGATTATTGGTCTGAGAGTCATTTAGTGGCACAACAAAACTGCGTGTCCCACCTCTGTCTCGCTCTCCTGTATCTTCACCGTCTCTCTCATAAATGCAAGGAAAATCTATATATGACAAGTCTCCTCTGTTAGCAGCCAACAATGTGAGTGAGTCTGTTTCCTGTGGCCTGCTGTCAGAGTCAGTTTGTTCAACTCTTCATATCCTCACATCATTTGTTCAGAAAGTGAAGATGGCAGCTTCAGCAGGTATGAGTAGGAAGATCTTGACTCATCCCATTGTGAGAATCACTGTGTCTGACTGAAGGCACGCTGACTCACAGACATACTGACAGTGATATCCATGAACTATTTATACTCAGCCTGTGTGTGTGTGAATTGGGTATTATATAATGTGCATGTGTGTGTTCAGTCACACTGATGAACGGTGTGTCTTTGTGCCTGATGCCTCACGATGACTTAAGGTAAAGTTAAGTGAGCAGAAAGCAGAGGAGCTCCACACAACTGCATCACAATGCCACTCTCACAGTGATAGACCATCTCTGTAGCTTCTTTAAATATATCTGGTGACTTCGTGTGAATGATGGCACCACTGCAACATTTTCATTCATTTGATTCACTTACACATTTAACATCCTAATTAAATGGAGCGTAGTTTTCTACTCGGTGCCTTACCTGATGAGGAGGAGATGAAACATGTTTGCAAAATCACACATAAATCCCAAACGACATGCATTCTTCGATCAATTCATGCTCATGTCCTGCAGGTGTAACGGGACGGCGCTCTGCGAGCTTGCACTTGTAGACGATACGGCCCGAACTTTGAACATTTCTCGCCCTCTTCTTCGGTTCCTCTCGCCCCCCGTCTATCCAACGTGGAGCGCAGATATGGTTTTGAAGGCACGCAAGGAGATTCGTCCTCACATCAGCGTCGTCCACCTTCGCTTCCCGTTCGCTATTCAGGCAACATTTCAGGCTTTTAGCGCGCGTCTCATGCATTTATCTCCACCCCGAAGACATTTCGGCTGTAAAATCCGATTGAGAAGGATGTCCTCCTACTCTCTATTCACCCTCTTGAGCGGGTGGATGTTGGTCGTGCACCGCTCGCTTGTCTGCAGTGGCTCAGGCAACTTCACTGACGACGCAAAGCGCATCGAGGGCGAACAGACCGACACAGAGAGACAACATATTCACGATATCGTGTCATGACTCAGTTGTATCTAGGCAAAGCAAAAAGAAAAAAAAGAGAAAGAAATCAACTTGGTCGTGTGTTTCAGCGAATGAGACACAAATGATAGCCCTTCAAGTCTATGAAATGTTGGAAAACCACACAAAGTGATTCAAATGTCACATTTATACTTTTGTTCCACATAAACTGTGAACGTGGGAGTTTACAAAGTGACTTAAGCAAACACTGTGATATTCCATCATTCATTTCAAACAAACCAATAAGAAGATCATGAGTGATACTCTTATTCCTACACTGATACAGACGTCACACAGTACTTTATTTTTCAGAGTTACGGTAACACGGTCACAGGCTGCTGGAGACGCGCTGTGTTGTATGCAGGCGGCCTTGATGAATGCTCAATTGCATTGACCTACATACAGACAGTACAAACGCCCTCCTGTAGATGCGGTGCGACCTCTAGCGGTAACGTTGAGTTACTTCATCCATAAGCAGTATTAAGTTAAAGGATAACTCCACCAATTTTACACATCACAGTGTGTTTACAGGTGTTGGGGAGTTTACGGCATATGTAAAAACAACAACAACAAGAAAAAGCCATTTAAAGCCATATAAAGCCATTAGTGTCATCTGAAAAGGTGCATCCACTGATGTCACTGAGTGGCATTACAGGCAATGTAGGCTCCAGGTCTTAGGAAAAATTGAGAGTATTAGATCTGATCAGTTGACTCATAGTATACAGTACACAAATATGTACATGTATACTTTACTTTTATTTGTACTTTAAGTAGTAGTTAAGAACATTTAATATCAGATACTTTAAGACTTGTACTCAAGTAGGATTTTTTTGTATGGGTGACTTTCACTTTTACCTGCAGGATGTCTTTACAAACTAATGACTTCTGGGTGCTTTTTACAGCACTGCCCAGTCCCTAAAACAGGTTTCACCAACTGAAAAAATAATGCCCCTCATGAGCACATTACAGGTATTTCAGTCACATCCAGCATGATTCTCTGTTAACAGTGACACTGTATCAGCCTACATAGAGTTCAATAAAGTCAAAGACACATTCTGCCACACATGTAATTGATAGTTCTTTATAGTGTCGGTCCATAGGCACAACACTGTTACTGAATAAGAAATGACTATATTCGGTTACATGACATGGTTCTGTCATGCTGCGACTGTGTCACATGTGACACACATGTAAAGTGAAGTGTATGTCATATGTTCATGATGATGATTTAGTTCACAAAAAAAGACAAGAGTCATGGCTCAGGGACGACCTACAAGAGAGAAGAGAGAGAAGAGGGCATGTTAAGTCAGATATTCATCTCTCAGTTTCACGCACTCTGACACTCACATATTACATAAAGCCTTGTTACTGAATCCCTTTTCATCTCTTTTCACACAGACGGTTTCCTCAGACACACAGCTTTGACCTACATTGACATGGCTTCAAGATCATCTCTGATCCTTTTATGTCTCTCTCACTCAACACCTCCCCCAGCTCACAGCCATCCATACCTCTTCTTGTGTCGACGGAGAATGGCCTTGTTTATCTCCCTCAGCAGAATTTCCTTGTTGTTCTTCACATTGGCTTTTGCAGTTTCCAACACAAACTCAATCTTGTCCTGGGTGAAAGCACGCTGGAAGGTGGAGTACTCCTCCATCTTTGCCTTGAACTCCTCTGCATCTATAGAAAACAGTAAACACCTGTTTAGGTTTCAATAAACTGTTACCATTGGTGGCGTCGGTGAAGCTTGGGGTCCCTGATGCCAAAAACATTACCAAGCTCACTCTGGTACGTCTCTATAAACCGCTGTGAAGTTCCCCGAGTCACCCAAAGTCTGAGAGAAAATGTGATGCACTTCACTACATGCCAAATGGTCTTGATCTATATCACCGTAAATCTCTCATGACTTCCTGAGTAACAGTGCCCCCATGCATGCAGCTGTTCACCCTTTTTTTTTTTTTTGCCCTATCCCTCAACAGCCCCAGTCCTCCACAGCAGCAAACTCTGGAGCTGAACAGTGTACCTTAGGCAGTCAGCCACATGACCTGAGACCTTTATTGATCTAAACAAACTAGATGATGTTAAAGGGATTTTCCTTGGTATGCCACAGACAGTAAATAAATCAAGATGGCAGAAAATAAAGAAGAAGAGGGGGCTGGGGCTTTAGACCCAAATAACAATGTAAAGTTCAGGCAGCCTGAAGAGGCAAAAGGATAACTAGGAGCTTTTTTGGAAAATAATGAGCATATGTCAAAGTGATCATAAACTTAGGGTTTTTATAATTATTGATCATACATGGTATGAAGGGCTGCATTTGAAATAAATTAGATATAAACTACAGTTTCTATCACATGGGCTTAATGTGCGAAAAGCAGATTGTTCAAACTGAAATGATCAAGACCCACAAACCAATACTGCAAATAACTTTAACAATGGTTTATGACTTGAATCATCGACAAGATCAGTCCTGTTCAGATATTTTTCCAACACAAAGTAAGCTAGTAGTTAGTTAGTTAGTTTTGAACCAGTTCAATTTTGTGCTGAAGATTATCATTCCATTTGTTGACTTCCTCATTAATACAGACGTGTGCTAATCAGGTTGGATACTGATGACTTGTGTTTGATATGTTATATGCAGTAGGTGGCGACAAGCCACTTAAAGGTTGGTTTCCTGTCTGCCACTAAAACAGAGAAGAATGACGACATGCACAGTATGCTAGCAGTTCAAAGATGCCGCCGCCTGTATGGACATTCTTTAGTTTCAGAGGAAGGCAACATGATTGCAATTGCAATACATGTTCCGCAAAAGTTCAGAGAGGAGGACCAAAGTCTAAGAGGCAAATAAATGAACATCTGAAGAGTCAGAACTGTTCTTTGTCTCTGTGGGTAACAGTGATGTTAGTTAGATGGCTTGAGCTTTGGAATATTAATTAATTCATGTTCACTCACTAGATATTACTCTTTTTTACTTTCTGGTGAGCATAATTTACAAGTTTTGAACTTTTGAAAATACAAAATGTAAATGAAAAAAAAAATATTAACACATCATTAATGAAATTATTATTATCATTATTATTATTATTATTATTATTATTATTATTATTATTATTATTATTATTACTTGAAAAAGAGAGGTTATTATTAATTATTGGTTTTCAAGGTACATTTCACAGTAAAGGATAGATGGAATCATTTTGGTGTCATATTGTTTGTGATGTATCAGTATTTCAATCAGAGTAATTACTAACTGCCAAAAAAATCATGGTTTTTCAAACTAGGAACGTTTGACAAACATTATTTTGTTCAGAGTACTTCTGCTTCTGCTGTAACAGACCTTTACAGTTGTTTCTGTTGAAGAGCGGCATGTAGACGATGGTGGGCTCCTTCTGTTTTCCCTCAAACACGTAGCAGTCCTTCGGCCAGTCTTTCTCCTCCAGAATTTTCTCGTCTATCTCTGGGAAGGACTTGTTCACTGCAGCTGCATAGTCTCTGGCAAGAGTCAGAGTCTGTGAATGGAGCAGAGGGTGTACAAATGTTGTGTCAGAGGGTTAACAGTCCTGTGCTAAGCCATGCAATGCTATGCTGTGTGCTATCTAGGCCCAATTCAACATTACCAGTATTTGAAGAAAAGGTGCTGATGGCTCCATGGCTGATTTTTGATAACATTCATTTATTGATTCATTCCTTCCATCAGCAATGGCTTAATAACCACATTTACAATATAATCATGCCTTCATTCAACTGCACGAGTTGTACATGTGTATATATGTTTAGTGGTTCTTATTTATCATCCAAGTCATTGAATAAAGGTCTTGAATTAAGTTGTTTTACAGTGCCTTGCCAAAGTATTCAGCTCCCTTGGTATTTTTATTTTGTTGGCTTACAACCTGGAATTTAAATGTACTTTGATTTTGATTTCATGTAATGGACTTACACAAAATACTCCAAATTGTTGATGTAAAAAAATAAACAACTTGTTTTCAATCATTTTAAACAATAAAAAAACTGAAAAGTGGTGTGTGCATATCTATTTACCTCCTTAGCATTGAAGCCCCATCCATTACTTTCAGAAGCCACATAATTAGTTTTATAGGAGCCACTTGTGGGCAATTTAAGTTTCACATGATCTCAGTATATATACCCCTACCACCAAGCAAGTGAAGACCAAGGAGCACTCCAAACAGGTTAGATACAAAGTTATGGAGAAGTACAGATCAGGGTTGGGTTATAAAAAAATATCCCAAACTTCGAACATCCTATGTAGTACCATTGAATCCATTATTAGAAAATAGAAAGATTATGCCACTTCAACAAACCTGCCAAGAGAGGACCGTCCACCAAAACTCATGGACCGGGCAAGGAGGGCATTAATCAGAGAAGCAACCAAGAGGCCAAATATGACACTGAAGGAGCTGGGCAGCTCTACTGCAGAGATTGGAGTATCTGTCCCTAAGACCAATTTAAGCTGTACACTCCTCAGAGCTGGGCTTTATAAAAATGTGGCCAGAAAAAAGTCATTTCTTAAAGAAAAAATTAAGGCAGCATGTTTGGAGTTCACCATAAGGCCTATTGTAGACTTCTCAAACACATGGAAGAAGGTAGTCTGGTCAGGTGAGATTAAAATGTAACTATTTGGCCATGAAGGGGCTTAACACACTGCTAGAGCAACACTCAGGTGATTTAAAGAGTTCATCTTGCAGTTGTAATTGCTGCAAAAGGTTGCTCTACAAAGTATTGACTTTGGGGGGTCTTTTTTCAAATTTCAAATGATAGGATGCCCCCTAAATTCCTGGTTGTAAGGCAGCACAATAGAAAGAATGCCAAGGGGGGTGAATACTTTTGCAAGACACTGTGTTTTTGTTTTCATTTTTGACCGACATGGAAGTCAGTGTAAGCAAAATGTATGACTTTCAGTTATACCACCTTGTTTTCCTCCAAATCATTTAATTAATGGATTAATCAATTGATGGAGGTTATGCCCTTTCTAATGAGCATTTAGTAATATGTCATACACTGTATGTGGTGACAACACTACAACACACTTTACAATACCTCAAACATGTTTCCAGCACTGTACTCTGGTGCGATGAGGAGGTCGATGTCCCTCTTGTCTCCCAGAAATGAAGGGTAAGCTACATTAATCAGCAGCCCGGCGTCTAACAGGTGGAATGTCTCCTTGGGTTGGAGGCAAGGTGGAACACTGTGCTCTGCCCAGCAACAAAATGTTAGACTTTAAAACAAACATGTCCTAACTTGTTGATTTACTTTAATAGCAAAGAGGCTTACAGCTTAAAAATATCCATCATTACTCACCAAAGAGCAACAAAAAGGTACATAAACCGACAAAGCATTGTGATAAATATGGACTACAATCTCAATTCACAGCTAGTGTAAAATAACAACAGTGACACTGAGTGATTAAACTGTCAGTACAGACATTTATCATCCTTTAATTATTGGGGAGATGAAGTTGTAACATTATAACCAAACTAAATGATACACTATTGTCTATTCCCTATATACACCATCACTGTTGTCACATATAAGTCATTGTTACATAAAAAGTTCTAGATATTTGCTTGCAAAGAGTATTACGTCAGTGTCTGATGTCAAATTTAGACACAGAACAGCCAGTATAATTCACTCCTCCTCATCCTGCTCATTATCACATCATTCAAAGTTATGTGCAATGCCATCCATACTTAGTAATTAAAACCACCAGAAAATCCCTGGTACCATCTACAGAGCATCAGTGACATCAGTGAAGTGCACCAAAAGAAACATACATCCACCACAGTCTGTTCACCCCGCTCATATCTAACAACAGATACAGAAGTATCTGCTGCCGTACCACCAGACTACAGAGAAGCTTCTGTCCCCAAGCTGAGAGACATCAATTCATCATCAACGCTCTAGTAAAAAATAGTTTGCTCTGTTTTTTTTTCTTATGAAAGTTAAAGGGACCTAAAATCTTATTACAGCTCTGGTGTTGAGTGACAAATGAATGAGGCTTTGACCCTTTTAAAGGTGCTGGTAGGTTTGTTTTGGTTGGCTAGCTTTCCCTCTGTTTCCTGTTTAAGTTAACTTGAGCTAAATTCATAATTACTGCACAGATACAAGACTGTTAACATTTTTTTTCCTCTTAAGAGGAAAAATTACCATACCATCACTTCACATATAGTCTGCAAAAAAATGCAAAAATTGCTACAAATTCTTACCAGAGCCCCTTTAATTGTGATGACAACTTATGAGGTCTGTCTCCTCACCTTGGTATTGGTAGAGGAAGTTTGCAGTAGTTCCCCACTCCCACTTCAGAATCAGAGGAAGGACTTTCTGAATAAGCAGAGAGACTGAGGGAAACACATGGAAAGAAAAATACACAAACATGCATTAATGTCATTTAAGCAAAATGGGTCTGGTTTTGTGTCTACAACACTGACTGGTCTGGCTGTTTATCTGCCATACACTGACCATGTGTTTTAAAAGCTCCCTGCTCCAGATTCTGGCTCCAGGTCTCCACTGCTGCCAGCAGCTCCAGACTCCAGTGCTTAAAAAGAGTTTTTCTTTCCTCCATACTCTTTGACTGCTGCCATGCAGACTCATTATGATTTACCTTGTCTGCAAAAGATACAAATCTCATGGACATTGTAGCATTTTGAATCAGACATCCGCTGTGTCATTATTTCATCACAGACACAAAATATTTGAATTGGGAGGAAAATTGAAACACTGATGAGTATCAGTGCTGAAGTCTTGCGAATTAGCTTGCAGCGACCAAAACAATAAGATTCAATGAACAAATGTGATTGAGGTGTTCAAGTTTATAATTAACCATCTGAGCACCATCATCATCCTCATCATCTTCATCATCACCTTCTAGTATTTTCTGCAGCTTGTCCAGGTCAGACAAGGAAGCAGGGTCCTTACTGGTGCTTCTGGTCAGGGCAACTAGATTCTGAAGGGCATTGTACACACGTAGGTACTCTTCTGCTGCACTGTCTATTTGTCCAAACACTGAAATATACACACACACACACACACACACACACACACACACACACACACACACACACACACACACACACACAAAGAGCAAGTATGTAACCATGAAGCTGTGACGACTTTTCCACCTCAACAACAGATTTATCCCTGCAGCTTCTAAAGATGTTTAAGATGTTTTTCATAAGTGTAGCAATGTGAAAAGTAGATTACCATCCAGCCAAGGAGGAATGAACTCTCTGATAGTCTCTTCATGAGCCAACGCACAGCCAAAAACACCTGCATAGTTTCAGCACACACACAGATTGTGATTACAGTGAGGATTACTGCGCATGCATGATCAGCACTTTGCTTCAATATTTTTCTGTGCTCCACTGACTAGCCTGAGGACGCTTTAATCTTCATTGAAACTTTTAAACACACGTATTCAGGCTGCACTATATCTATTGATATCTGCCACATTACCTGCACAGCAGAACATTATCTGCATATTGTTCTTATCTTATAGTCAGCTGGTTACTAAACACGGCCATTAGCATAGTTTGTTAGCAGCCAATGAGATCAAGCAGCTGCAGTGCCTCCAAAGACAACAGATGACAGCAGATCGCAAATAAATAGAAAACATTATCAAAATTACCAATTTTAGCAAATACATCATGATAACTTGTCTTTGTGTTCATTATTTTGCTATCACTGCAAATAATATAACCTTAAGGTTGCTTATGAAAACAAAATAATGTGCATATTATTTTGACATTTGTAAGCTATTTTATTGAGTAGCTGGTAGTAAAAGATGATAAGCAGTTATGCAGCGCTTGTGTAGAGCTTTAATTGTGGAAGGTAGAACAATGGAATGTGTCTGCCTATGTGCTGAAATGTGAGCGGAAAAAAGTTTGCTGTCCTGGTTCAGACTGCAGAGCCTATTATTATATTATCTTTATAAATATGAGCTGGGGATAACTTCCAGCCCCCAAGAAACAATATTTATGAACATCAGATGTAGTTTTTTGTCTGTTCTGTGACCCAACTGGCCCCTGAAACATGTGCAAACCATTTCTTGATGTTTAGCTTTCTACATCTTCCTACATGTTTGTGCTACATGTTGTGTTTCTATTGCCCTGACAAATCCCCAAAAGTCCAATCCCTACTCTTGTTTAAGCTCTGTGTTGGTCTTAACCAACTCCTGGGAAAATATCTGTCTCTTTAGATGCAAATACTCAATTAAGTTAATACATTAATCATAAACTTTGTCTTTGTCCATGAACAGGTGTTAAGTGGGTTCATCAGTGCGGGTTTGTACCAACAGTGACCCCTTTCACTTTAAACATGGTTGTGGAAACTATTGTTGATGTAAAAACTGTAAATACTAAAATGACTTCACAATAAAAGCACCACTGCAGCTTTGGTTTTTAGGTGTTTACTTAATGTCACAACTTCAGCCAGACCTTAGTTTTTCATCTGTCCGTTTCATGTTTTCTCCTCACTAACTCTCATGTCATTTCAGACCCTGCCTCTCCCCCCTGCTCTGCATTACCGATTGGTTTGATCCACCTGATCTGCTCCACCCCCTTACTCACCTGCTCCTCATCAGCTAATCAGCCCCCTCAGTATTTATACTGAGCCTGTTCCCTCAGTTCTTTGCCAGATTGTCTAGTGTTTTTTCCTAGCTCTCCAGCGTTCTGTCTTTTTTTGAATCTCATCCTGCCTGCTTGTGATTCGACCTGCCTTTTGGACTTTGGACTCTCCCTCTTGCCTGCTCCCTTTGGATTTGTTTGCCTCGCTGACTGACTACCTGGTTTGACCCTCGCTTGAAATTAAACGTATTCTTTTGCACCTGAACTGTTTGCTTTGTGTCGTGCTATTGGGTTCTTGCCTGCAATTTTGTGAAGCCTGATACTTAAAGCTGTAATTAGCACTCTGCTGCCATCAAACAGCTTGCTAAGCCTGGGAACACACACCTTGTAGTTGGACCATGTCCATCTCTGGCTTCTGTTCCAGCAGCACTCCACCCTGGAATCTGCTGCCCAGCAGAGAAGTCTCAACAAAGACACCCAACTCAGGGAAGCCGGCCTCATGAGGGCTCACCTCAAACCATTTTCCTGACAGACGGAGGGTCAATTTTACACATAATACAAGTCAATAGCTCCCAACTACATGTACTGCTAGTCCTAATGTGTGTGTACCTTCTATTGGCCCATTAGAAAAGCAATGCTTCTCTATGGCGCAGTAGATGGGGTAAGGGTTGGAGGCATTTCTGTTGGCCTCATCAGAGAAACATCGTAGGTCCATCTGATGAAACACAAGTTATACCTCTGATCAGCGGCGTTGCTAGGAGTGCAAAACATTCTCATCTTTAGCTGACAGGACCTCAAAATAATGACTGTATTTCAGGCTGGAAGACACGCATCTCTCTCCTCCCTCCATTGTTGTTTGTATTTGTGTCACTGCATGGTGTTACACGTGAGTTGTGCTCATGCTGAAAACGTGACTTGTGGCACACATGACATGACTCCCCGAAACTAGAAGAAAGCGGATATATATATTTTCACTAAGGAAAATGACAAAAATAATGATAAATGACTCTAATCTGATTACTGGTTTGTAAATATGAACGTGTTAGATTACTCGTTACTGAAAAAAGTGTTCAGATATACTGGCATCACAGTGCAGATGGAGTCTTTCTTTGAACAGGGTCCGGGGAAATTTCGAGAATTTTGAAAATTGGACTGTTTAAAGATGCAATTTCAACATAGTTTAAGAAGGACAGGAAGGCCAGTCATTGGGTCCTCATTGTCATATTTCAATCACAAATAAAGCTTATTTTCCCTCACTAATCCGACTGAGTGATGTTTATGTTACAGATGTTATAACCTATAATAAGACCTGCGCTGTGTGCATAGGCTATTAAAGCAGGTGGAACATTCCCTATTATAATTTCTTGGCTTCATTGTCTATCTGCATCAGGCCTACAGGAGGCTTTGAAGGGTATTATGAGACAAACATCGTCATTTAACATCATCAATATACCCACAAACGTATAAAAATCTGCAGCATTTAATGTAATAAATCCACAAATGTGTTTGTTTGCCTATACACCTACTAATACTACTTCACCGTAGGTAAAAATCCAGCTGCTGACTCTCCGCTGTCACACTACGGATCCCCCCAAGACCAAAGCGTCAGTTGGACTTAGGAGGGGCCACAATTCAACAGAACGGCCGTAAGCGGTCATTTGGACCGCTAGATTTAAAGTCTACAATCTCTCCATCTCTCATCTCACGGAGGCAGTGCCGGTCCGAAAGAGCTGCAAACAGATCCAAACATCGGACACTTGAAATGCCACAAGCCCGTGTGTGGTAACTGTGAGGAGAGCGGAGGTAATCTGCAGGCTGTGACCAGTGATCACAACGGCTCTTTGTTTGTTTTGTTTTAGATCAGCTCATTTCCAGCTTTTTTCAATCATTATTATTTGTTTTATAAAATATTAAGTGTTAAAATAAAATGTTTCATAATCATATAAGTTACTTTTAACTGTTAATTTTCCTGTTCTGAGTTTTCTCTATTAAAATCTTGTGTAAATATGCAATAATTACGGTTTACTATGATATCGATAAATGTATAATTAAACTTGTTAAAATGTACACTTTGGTGTCATTTCGTTTTTGTTTTGTCATGTCATGTCATTATCCGTAACCGCTTATCCCTTTCCATGGGGTCACTGGATGTTGCTGCTGGAGCCAATCCCAGCCTTGTCTCAGGGCGAGAGCAGGGTACTCCCTGGACAAGTCGCCAGCTCGTCGCAGTGCCCTCACTGATGAGCAATGTGGGGCTCAGTATCTTGCTCAAGGGCACTTCGACATGCAGCTCAGCCTTGCCCGGAGCCGGGATTTGAACCAGCAACTTTCCGATCACTAGTCGACCTGCTCTATCCACTGAGCTACAGCCGCCCCTCGTTTTTGTTTTTTTTCTTTTAAATATCATGACACAATAAATTCATTCATCACTGAGGCCATTTACATGAGACATTATAATGATAGGGTTTAAATCCAGCTGTCCAACTGACACTTTGGTCCAATCAGAAACATATAATTTGACCCGATCTATCTCTAGGGTTGTGGAAAGCATGCTGTTATACCTTAACCAAGATATCAATCATTGAGATTAATTGGATCAGATCTGACTGGAATGAACCTGGTAAACTGATTCACTTCACCTGCCAGGACACAAATTGGGTTTAATTTCCATTCCTGCTATAAACGCTGCAATGGCACTAAACAGTAGGGGGTAATTACACTGACGCTGAATTTGCAACAAATTATTCTGACTCTGCCCATATATGTCATGAGGAAAGGCAGGCCAGCTTCTGTGCAACTTGCGCTGGCGACAATGTTGAGATCCGGAGCTAATCCCAAAACATCCGGGGCTATAGCCCCGGATGCCCAGGTCTAGCGACATGCCTGCCTCTGATGGACCGCATAATACTTAATACAGTGTGCTGCATTTCAAATGGGAGATACTCAAACTAAAAGTGTTAACTTGTTAGTAAGTATCTGTTACAAGCTTATATTACTTTTCCGTTGTAACATAATGTGTTAATTCTGCCATTCAAGCGATCTTTTTTTCTTTTTTCAAAAAAATTGTCTTTCTCCATTCCTTTTGTCACCACAAATATAAAATAAAATTCTTGAAGCATTTGCACTGCTTCTTTTGCTCAGTTGCTGCTGAAGGTAAAGCTACAGTTGTCAGTATGCATGCGTAGCCCACTAATTCAATGTTGCAAGATAGCAGAGTGGACAGCATTAACTTTGAGGAAATATCCCCATTCCTTCACGAAGTGGTTTCACTGTAAGCTTGACTCAGTGGAAAATGCAGTAATGTAACACGTGTTAATGGCAATTATCTTGTAACATATTGAGTTAATGTTACCCAACATTGGTCCTGGTACCTGTTTCATGATCCCAGCAGAGGTCAAAACCCCCCAAATATCAGTAAGAGAGAAGTGCTCCTCCTTTGACCTCTCATCCAACCAGGCCAGAGCCTGCTCCATCTCCACCCCAGGACCTGACAGCCTGGACACTGCTCTGTCCAGGTTGGTGCTCCACTCCGGGTCACTGTACAGGGAGGTCATGGACCTACCAGAGGAGACATGCACACATGGGTCAAACTGTCATGGAGAAAAGTTAAGCATTCTTTCATGTAACTAATTAAATCCTGGGTTGGTCCACTGCTTTGGCCAGACTAAACGCTTGATGTGTGACTGAAGAAATAATGGGTGGATTGCCATATCCGCTAAATGTTAGTTAGCTAATCAAGGGGTGAGAACCATAGCATCTTTACAAAAGAGAGCCACAATAAACTTTGTTGCCAAAAAACAAATCAGTTTTGTCTCTTTGTCACACATGGGACGCAGTTCATCGGACGTAAAGTCCAGTGTATGACCCGTCCAACCACCCCAACATTGAGTCAGACTGTTCTCACTCTTTACCACTGCACTACAAGGGCGCTCCAAGAAGTGAAGCCACAGGATACCAACAGTGTCAAACTTCAAAGCACATGGTTACTGACCATGATGCTGTATTTGATGTGTTAAGGGTGAAAACAGGCTGATTTATATCATATCAGCCACCCTGGCACAGAAATACATCACAGGTAGCTCTTATGTCGATATAAAGATGTTACATTTAAAAATGTCTATTCAATATTTCTGTTGTTGGTGGCCAGCTGCAAGTTGACAGATACATGTCTGTAAATGAGAGCAAGAATGAAGAGGAGAATGTTTCAGACATGTTTACACAGCTTAACTATATGACAACTATCCACCTTATTCCTAGCAAAAAACTACCTCATTGGCAGAGACGAAACGTATTCCAGCATTTTCATTTTTCTGTTAATTTTCTGTTAAGCCTGTTAAGCACACGCTCGATGGGTTGACTAGTTTGGTCTGGCTACCGGAGGACACGGATGTCAACAAACCGGTATGTAGCTCCTTGCACAAACACACTGTTTTAACTACTTTTTATTCATTTTGAGTCATACACGCTAAAGTGCTGTGTTGTAAGGTGTCTACTGATGTTGCATAACTTTTGGGGTGAGATGTTAGACACTTAAAACACAGTGTAAAGTTCTGACCCCATGCTGTTAGCTGTCAATGCTAACTCTCTGTTCACAGAGCCCTGTAATGGTTGGACCAAATGTGTTCGCGTCTTTGGTACTGGCAAGTCAAGGGTAGCTTGAGCAAGGAAGCTTCATGTTTAAATCGACCGAAGTTCTCCTTTCAAGTCCCCCATCACCGAGCCTGGGTTTTAGTGTCATCATCGGGTGAAATACAAACAGCTGAGTGTTCATGTGTGGCAGGTCAAGGCAGATCTTGCAGCCACGCTGCTGCCATCCTTTGGCAGGTATATGTTGATTGTTCTGGTAATTTTAATGATAATTTTCATTGCTTTTAATGTAGGGCTGCAGCAAACGATTATTTTTGTAATCAATTAAATGTCAATTAGTCATTTAAATGTAATTAAAACTATAGAAAGGGGCAGGTATCATGTGTTTTCTTCTTCCTGCTCCTTTTCATTTATTATATGGTGTCACGTATATAATCATGTAATGTGTGCAATCATGTAATGTATTTAATCTATGAATGGAATAAATAGATATGAATGAACGAATGAATCTTTAATTTGATTTCAAATCAGGTTGAGAATGCTGTGAGACAGGGAAAGACAGGGACATCATGCACTGATGCACAGAGAAAGTGGAATGCAGGCACAAGATGCTGAGCTGAAAAGGGTGAAGCACATCAATTTTAAACGCCATCAAGCAGACCACATTCATGAAGGCTCATCGGCATGAACATCAGATCCCACAGGTGCGACATCACTAGAGTGTGCTCCCAAACTGTTCAAGGATCACAAAGAATTTAAAACTTACATCAGTTCTTCTGTGTTGGTCCCACTGTATCAGCTGCAGACCAATGGCCCTCTTCAGCAGTGTTATAGATTAGTTGTAGGTGAGTCTTCTCAGAGCAAGAATAATCTACAGATACCCCATACAGAGCTCAGCACAATGCTGACTTGCAGGAAGTGTCTCACTTTTTATGAATCCTTGCCTGCCTCGAGATATTTTTCCTCTCAGTCTAATGGGACTTAATGCAGCAGTTTAAACAGCTGAACATTTTGATTGCTTCAAACTGTTGAATGTTTGAAGGAGCTGAAAAGGCAGAAAGATGAATATCTGAAAAGGCAGATGACTAAGAGGTCTGAGAGCGCATAAGAAGTTGAACATTTTGATAGCTAGACAGTTTCTCTAGCTGAACATAAAGCTGAATGTTTTAAGGAGCTGAAAAAGGAAAGAAAGATTAATATTTTTAAAAGCTGACAAGGAATAAAAGCTGAAGAGGGCTGAAAGAGCTTAAAGAGGTAAATGGTTTGATAGCTGAATAGTTTCTCTAGCTGAATATAAAGCTGAATATTTGAAGAAGCTGAAATGGCAGAAAGATTAATATCTGAAAAGGCTGAAAAGACTGAAAAAATTGAACATTTTGGTAGCTAAACATCAAGCTGAATGTTTGAAGGAGCTGGAAAGGCAGAAAGATTAACATCTGAAAAGGCAGGGGAGTAAGAGGGCTGGGAGAGCATAAAAAGTTCAAGATAAACATTTTGATAGCTGAACAGTTTCTTTAGCTGCTCATATAACTGAATGTATGGAAAAATCTGAAAAGGCAGAAGGATGAATATTTTAAAAAGTTAGAAAGTAAGACAGCTGAAAGAGCTTAAAATGGTGAACATTTTGATAGCAGAACATAAAGCTGAATGTTTTGAGGAGCTGAAAAGGCAGAAAGATGATTATTTTAAGAAGCTGATAAGGCAGAAACGCTAAAGAGGGCTGAAAGGGGTCTGAAAGAGTTTAAAAAGTTGAACACTTTGATTGCTGAACATGAAGTTGAATGTTTTAAGGAGTTGAAAAGGCAGAAAGCTGAATATCTAAAAAGGCCAAAAATGTGTAGAGAAAGACGAGTGAAAGAGCTTAAAGACGTGAAAAAGGTTGAAAAGGTGAAAAGTTTAAGGCTGAAAGAGCTTAAAATGGCTGCACATATGCTGGAGCAGGAGCAGAGCCAAAGTTGAAAATGTCCCCACTTTTTGAAAAAAGTGTAATGGTTATCGCCAAGATATTTATATGTTGAGTAACAGGAGACATTGCTGAACGCAGTCCTGTCACTTATATTTCTGTATAATGCAAAATTAGGGCACAAGAGCAAGAGACAAAATGGATACTGTCTGCTCTCCTCCAGAAATTTAGGCTCAAAATTAACATTGCGGCTTATGGGGGAGCTGCTTGAGCTCTTGTCGCTCTCGGGCTTCTAAATCCAAAACTGGAAGTTCTACATCTGACATAAGACCACCAGCTGAAAGCCAACAAGATTTCCTACATTTCTATGCATATATTGTCTACGTGGAGTAAAAGATGTGGGATCCAAATCAAGCTGAAGAGAATTTTTCTCCCATTTTTCCAGCTGCTCTCCACTCGGGGGTGCGGCAGTTGATGTCACGCACTCTAGATGACGCAATACACACGCATTATAAAATCAAGGTCTTGTGACTCTTTTAAAGTTGTAATGGTCTCCTGCATTCATAACCAATGAAGCATATGCTTCTACAACACTAGTGGCCAAAAACACTGTTGTTGACACTGTTGGTGATGATAGCAGGCCAGGTGTGACTAATGTGAGCTCCGCTAACAAAGAAGGAAACAGAGCCACGCCGTACAACGCAACACAATAGTTACTTTCCCTGGTAACAAGTTACTTATCTAGTGGAGTAATTCAGTTATTAACTCAGTTACATTTTGGGAGAAGTAACTAGTAACTTTAACCAATTACTTTTTAAAAGTAAGGTGCCGAACACTGAGGCCTAGTGAATACTACTGATCTTCTTTGAGATTTGAGTTGTTCTGTGTCACTGCTCATAGCATCAATATTTTATTTATCAGGTGACAAAGGAACCCTGTCCAGGTTGTTGCTCATATAGGGAAGATTCAGGGCCACAGGTAAATTTGACATGGTGCTACGGTAAATGTTTTACTGCATATGTTTGACTGCTTATGTAGGGTAGGTAATGCATCTGACAAAGTTAATGTCAGACTGGCATCATGTGTTATTTCATTAGGGTGCTGCAGCAATCTTGCCTGGTTGTAGGCCGAGTTCAGGGAGAGGCCAGGTGGAGTTACAGGTGAAACCTCAACAAAGGCTATAAAACTGTGATGGCTATTTAAAAATTTAACCTACACCCTTGATAACAAGTAATAAGGAGCTGAGCTAATCGGCTAGCCCAGGGACACCTATTAACTAGTCACATGCTGCTAGTTCTTTTCAACTGACCTTACACCTGAAAAATGCAAGTTCACTTGGTGCAAAATCAAACCAGTTGAGGCTTGTTTACCTGACCAGCAAAACTGGAGAACTACCCAACCCTAACACTAATTTTGTACAATTCAATCCTTATTAGTCACCATTAGTCTATTTTCCAAATGCACCTGTCTGGTAGCTGTTGAGGGAGTTATTTAATCATTCATAAACAAATTCATGTGTGTTAACTGTGAGTATTGTTACCATGTTGAGCCGGAAACTCCTCCCAGGTAGAGCAGGGTGCCTAACAGACCTTCTTTTTCCATCTGATAGAGGGAACCCACCAGACCCACGGCTGCCCTCTGACCTCCACCTGATCCCAACAGAGCAATGTGGGGAGCCAAATCCTGGTTGGAAAGATGACAGAGAGATGCTAAATTTGATAGGCCAGGCCAAGCGAATTGTCTTGGATTTTCAGATATAAGACAATGTATTTGTTAATAATCTTTAAAAAGCTTTTTAATAGTAACAACTTTTGTTATTGAATTTATTTGAAGTAGTAGTAATAATAATAGTAGTAGTAACAGTTGTCACAGTCCTCATTGGCTTGAGGCTCTCTGCTGTTTTTGACACTAATACATAAGTTGATATGGCTGGTGGACTTAAGTGGCTCAGAGTTTAAAACACCAAAAATAAATGTCAAAGTCCCTGGTTCGAATTCAACCATGGACCTTTGTTTGTCTCTCCTGCTCATAACCTGTCAACCCTCCAACATGCCCAAAGAGTAATTTTTAAAAACTCACCAAACCAGCCCTGTGGCAAGACTGAAATGGCAGCAATTGTTTCTGTACAACGCCAGTTTGTTCACATTTATACTTGTCATTGGAACCATATTGGCATGTCTCACAATACATGCATACTATAAATCTTATAATATGTTTATATTACATGTTTATGATTCGACTGTCTTATTGGGAGGTGGAGGAGATGGTGGTGGAATTACACTGATGCAAAAAGGCTGCAGAGCTGGTGACTGCATCTGCATCTCAACATTTGTAAGAGTGGAGCCACCTGATATGTTGAAGTAGACCTCTTGACATCTCCAGCTGTGTTTGTGGTGACCAAAGCAGGTATTTAAAGCCAAAACATGATCCTAACCCTTTTACTAGTAGTGCCTGAACCTATCCAGCCCACATGCACAACATGAAATTGAAAGTTCTTTCTGAAACGTAGTAACGTGAAGACATTTTCTATTAGGGGCCGTCAGGGACACTATTCAGAATTACCTCTCACACACACATATGAAATGCTCTTATACACACTACTGAAACAATCTGACATGAACAACTGAAAAATTATCAACTCACACACTCTTCTAAAACGCTCTTACATAAGGGTGTCACGATTTCGATTTTAAATCGAAATCGACCGAAATTAAGTCACAATCTCGAACTTCAAATTTAAAAAATGGGATCGTTGATGCTGGGCAACTGGCGACCCATGGACAGAATTTGAACCCCCTCCTCTTTCACTGAAGTCGCAGGTGTGGAAGTATTTTGGATTTCCACAGAGTTATGCTGACAAAAAAGCCACAGTTTGCAAGCTCTGCAGAAACTAGATGGCAGGTTATTTTGTTTAAGTTTCCAATTGACTGAAGATATAAGTTATTTTTACATTATGTTGTTAATAAATGTTTCAAATTTGACAATGTAGTGTGGCGAACAAAGGTCAGATATTATATTGCATAAAAGTCTAGTCTAAAAATGGCATAGCAACCTGCGATTGAAAAAAGAAATGATTTGACTTTAGAATCGAAAATTGAATCGAATTGAGGATTTGGAGAATCGTGACACCCCTACTCTTACAAATACAAGTGAAATGTTCTCACACACACTACTAAAATGCTCTCATACATACAAGAGAGTGAAACGACAAGGTGTCCATAATCAGGAATAAATGGATGACGCAGAGGCCTAAGAACCTTGCCTCCGCGAAGTCCATTAATTCCTGATTATGGACACCTTGCAGGGCATTATCCTGCTTATACCATGGTTACTTGCCAAAGAAAAGAAATGTATACCATTAATTTATATTTTAATGAGTTTTATAATTATAAAATATAACGTTTTTTACAAGCCATAACTAAGTTTCCCTGGTAATGCCTGTGGGTTTGACTAATACCTGGAACAATCGTTAACCTCCCGTAAGGTTTTTATGCAACGGAAACGTTGTTCACTCCTCCAGTAAACAGGACGGACCTTAGATACAACTTGGCAATGGGAGATATTCTAGTCCGCTCAGCGATGAGCCAGAAAGCTAACGCTATGCTAGCAAGATTCAAAGTCAATAACGCTGCGTACAGTTGACAAACATTGAATATAATTTGATAGTATGTTGCACAAGAAGACTAGCTAGCTAACCAGTCATGTCATCATCACCAAATCAATATCAAGATTTTAACAAACAAATGATCGGCCTTGTGTGACGTTACTGTGGCCGTAGCCTGAAGTAGAGAGTTAAGCAGCAAACGGGATGTGAGATTATTCACTTTAGAGGAGAAGTGTATTGTGTATTGTGTGTTACTGTCGCCACCCTGTGGTGTTCAAGGGATAAGGCACTGAAGGACTGATAGACTGCACTCAGTGTTGGAAGTAATATATTCAGATTTTTTTTCATGTGGATAGGCCAGCTAGCGCATTAATTTAGAGCAATGAACAGACAATTTGACTGGAACTACTTGGTAAGTGTCCATATATCAGGGGTTAGTGGACACCCTGCAGCCAATGAGAATTGAGTATTTCCCCAGACCATATAATTATATATGTGTGTGTATATATATATATATATATATATATATATATATATTGTCACATCGCGGTGAGGGATGTCCTGTCTTGGGTTTTTGTCCTGTGAATTTCATGTTTTATTTTTGAAAAGTAACTCTCCTCTCGTTTCAGGTCACTTGCCCTTCCTCTTGTGTCCCCGGTCTGACGTCATCCCTGATCCTTGATTGTTTTCACCTGTGTTCCCCTTCCTCATGTGTATATAGTCTTTGTCTTCCCCTGTCCGCGTTGCAGAAGTATCTCGTCATTTGTCGTGTATGGAAGCCCTTTACCACAGTCTTGCTAAGAAAGCCCTCGAGCTAAGTATTGCCAAGTTTTGTTTTCTGTATTTGTTTTCTTTGGTTGTTTGACTCCTTTTGTTCCTAACGTTTTTGGTTAGAGCTTTGATTTTCAGTTTAGGATTTTTTATAGCCTGTTGTTTTCCTCCGTGTGGAGCGCCTTTTGTTGTACCTTTTGATATTTAGAGTAGATAATCTTTTATAGCTTTTGTGATATCCTCTTCGGAGTAGTTTTTGTTTTCTAAATTAAGTTTATAGCTGGTTATTGAAGAATAGTGTAGATTCCTCCTTCGGGAGCGCCTTTCGTTCTTTGTGTTATTTGTCTTGTTTGTCTTGTCTGTCTTCATAGCATTTTTCATAGCCCTTGCTTTGTCATTCAGTCTAAAGAAATTCAAATCAGTAAAATAAAACCTGTCATTACATCTACATTCTGCATCTGAGTCCTCTCTCCTTGTCTGAGCCTGACAGTATACTTCTGCCAGACATGGACTCAGCAGAAGCCGAACGACTGTCCGAGGTTCTGCAAACACAGGAAGCTCGTCTGACCAGGCAGGAGGAGTTTCAGACCGCCATGGCTGCCAACTTGGGTCAACTCTCTTCCCAGCTACACGAGCTTCTGGGTCAACTCTCTCGACCAACCCCCGCAGCACCTCCTCCGTCTATCCCCGCCTCCCCGGAAGCAAGTACATACTCCGGAGGAGCGTCATGTAAGCTGGCACCGCCAACTCAATACAGCGGTGACCCCGGGTTATGCAAGACTTTTTTGATCGATTGCTCGATCCATTTTGAACTAATGCCCCACGCTTTCCCCACCGAACGGGCGAAAGTGGCGTTCATGATTTCTCATTTGACAGGTTGAGCCAAGGCATGGGCGTCAGCAGAATGGGGTCGGAGCTCAGCGGTTTGTGGATCCGTAGCGACCTTCCAGTCAGCGTTATCTAAGACATTTGATCCGGTAAGCTCCCACCGAGAGAAAGCCCAGGAGTTAAGCACCCTGAAGCAAGGCAAAGAATCGGTGTGCGATTACGCAATCCAGTTTCGCACGCTGGCGGCTGAGAGTGGGTGGAACAGTACCGCACTCTACGACATTTTTCTGAAGGGTTTATCCCCCGCCGTTCAAGATCTTCTAATACCCCTGGATCTACCCACGAGCTTGGATGACCTCATCGCTCTCGCTATTCGCACAGATAATCGGCGAAACCACCTGAGGCGACAGCGGGAGCTGAAACTGGGACCACGGGAAGGAGCGGGTGCCGCTCCGGAACTAAGATGGCGGACCTCCGCTCCAGTCGCGTCGGGGAAGCCTCTCCAACACGTCGAGGAGCCAATGCAGCTTGGCAGAGCTCGTTTGACCCTCGAGGAACGACAGAAGCGGCAAACGGAGGGGAGGTGCTTTTACTGTGGTGATCCAGGACATCTCATCAACTCCTGTCCCGTTAAGAAAAAACCAACGGTGAGTTCAAATCAGGTCTCAAAGTCCAACTCTCATTCACTTACTGCAGTTACGTTGAACTCAATTCATAAAATGGATGTCATGATTGATTCGGGAGCTGATGAGAGTTTGATGGATTGGGGTTTGGCACACAAGTTAGAGCTAGAAAGTGAGGAGCTAGTCAGACCTATCCGTGCTCGCTCCCTCAACGGCAAGGAAATTTTTAATATATCTCACATAACCAAACCTGTAAAAATGTCTATTGGAAATCACCATGAAATGATCCAGTTCCATTTGTTCACATCCACATCCCATTCTCTGATCCTGGGACAACCTTGGTTATTTGAACACAATCCTCACATCAATTGAAAGAATGAATTGATCAGAGAATGGGGGGAAGATTGCAATCGACAGGGACATATGGAAATAACTACTGCTATTAACCTGTTCTCTACAACCCCCGTCACAGACGCGGATTACCCCGACCTGACCACAGTGCCACCATGCTATCATCACTTAAAGGAAGCATTCAGTAAGTCCAAAGCCCTCTCTCTCCCTCCTCATCGCCCCTATGACTGCGCCATCGACCTTATTCCAGGATCCACCATTCCCAAGGGCAGACTCTACTCCATCTCGGGACCTGAGCGCCAAGCCATGACTGACTACATTTCCGCCTCCCTGAAGGCAGGATTAATCCGTCCATCGTCATCTCCTGCCGGAGCCGGGTTTTTCTTCGTCGGAAAAAAGGACGGATCGCTACGTCCTTGCATTGACTACAGCCCTCTGAATGATATCACTATCAAAAACAGATACCAGCTTCCACTCATGACCACCGTATTCGACCAGCTACAACAAGCGAAAATATTCACCAAACTAGACCTACGCAATGCATATCATCTGGTTCGCATAAAAGAGGGGGATGAATGGAAGACGGGATTTAACACACCCAGCGGCCATTATGAATACTGTGTAATGCCATTCGGCCTCACTAATGCACCTGCTGTCTTTCAGAGTATGATAAATGACGTCTTGAGGGACTTCTTGGACCAGTTCGTCTACGTCTATTTAGATGACATCTTGATTTACTCCCCGGACCTTGACACACACAAGATCCATGTTACTCAGGTTCTCAAAAGACTTCTTGAAAACCAACTTTATGTCAAAGCCGAAAAGAGTGTGTTTCATGCCGATACTGTCTCGTTCCTGGGCTTCATTGTAGCTCCTGGAAGAGTACAGATGGATCCGGCTAAAGTGAGCGCTGTGGCCGAATGGCCTACTCCAGACAGCCGCAAGAAAGTTCAGCAATTCTTGGGATTTGCGAACTTTTATAGGCGGTTTGTCAGAGGCTTCAGCGCAATAGCAGCACCTCTCCATGTTCTTACCTCCACCCAGGTTCCCTTTCGCTGGTCTCCCGAAGCAGACAGAGCTTTCCAGGAGCTCAAACGCCGCTTCACCACGGCTCCCATCCTCACCCTGCCTGATCCTCGCCGACAGTTTGTGGTGGAGGTTGATGCGTCCAATGATGGGGTTGGAGCTGTCCTATCCCAGCGAGATGAGAAGGACGGCAAAATGCACCCCTGCGCCTTCCTATCACGACGGCTGTCCCGGGCAGAGCGCAATTATGACGTCGGCAACCGGGAGCTGCTTGCGGTAAAGCTGGCGCTGGAGGAGTGGAGGCACTGGTTGGAGGGAGCCGAACAACCCTTCATTGTCTGGACAGACCACAAAAACCTTGAATTTATCAGAAAGGCTAAAAGGCTTAACTCTCGCCAGGCCAGGTGGGCTCTGTTTTTTAACCGTTTCTCCTTTACTCTGTCCTACAGGCCGGGATCCCGGAACGTCAAACCGGACGTCTTGTCTCGACTATTCGATCCCGAGCCCAAGACCAAGCAAACCGAGCCTATCCTTCCACTGAACTGTGTGGTTGGAGCGGTGACTTGGCCTATAGAAAACGAGGTTAAGCAAGCAAATGGTGGCGCCCCCGCACCTCGTGGCTGTCCTGACAACCGTCTGTTCGTTCCCTCCGAGTTACGGCCACAGGTGATCCATTGGGCGCATACCTTGCTGCTTTCTTGTCACCCGGGAGTCAAAAGAACTATATACGTCATCTCCCGGAGGTTCTGGCCATGGAGTCGGAGGTCCGGGAGTACATCGAGGCTTGTTCGGTCTGTGCACGCAACAAGACATCATCACAGGCTCGCTCTGGCTTACTCCAACCGCTTCCCATCCCGTCTCGACCATGGTCTCACATTTCGATGGACTTTGTCACTGGGCTCCCGGTCTCACAAGGAAACACTACAGTCCTCACAGTAGTGGATCGATTCTCCAAGATGGCGAAATTCATCGCTCTTCCCAAATTACCATCTGCCAAAGAGACGGCAGAGGTTATGATGAACACTGTTTTTCGTGTCCACGGATTCCCCAAAGACATTGTTTCAGACCGGGGGCCCCAGTTTGTATCCAGGTTCTGGAAAGAATTCTGTCGACTCATCGGAGCCAGAGCAAGTCTGACATCCGGTTACCACCCTGAAGCCAACGGCCAGACCGAACGCCTCAACCAACAACTGGAAACCGGCCTCCGATGCGTGGTTCACCAGAACCCCTCAACATGGAGCCAACACCTGGTCTGGGTTGAGTATGCTCACAATTCATTACCCACCTCTGCTACTGGTCTCTCTCCCTTTCATTGTGCTCTAGGATACCCCCCGCCTCTGTTTCCAGACAATGAAGGGGAAGTTTCGGTTCCCTCAGCCTACGCCATGGTTCGACGCTGCAGACGCATCTGGGCCGCCGCTCGACAGACTCTTATTCGCCAGGGAGATCGCGTCAAGAGAACCGCAGATCGGAAGAGACGCCCAGCCCCAGACTATCGACAAGGCCAGAGAGTCTGGCTGTCAGCAAAAGATCTTAACCTCAAGGTTCCGTCCAAGAAATTGGCCCCTCGTTTTGTGGGTCCCTTCCCTATCACCAAGGTCGTCGGGCCTGCTGCTGTACGTCTTCGTCTGCCCCGTTCCCTAAGAGTTCATCCGACATTTCATGTCAGCCAGGTCAAACCAGCCAAAGAAAGTAAGATGATACCTACCACCACGCCCCCACCACCACCCGAGGTCATTGATGGGGGTCCGGTCTACAAAGTTAAGCGACTGTTGGCGGACAATATTTAGTGGACTGGGAAGGCTATGGACCCGAGGAACGACAATGGGTGCCTTCAAGACATAGTAGATCCTGACCTCATCACAGATTTTCATCAGACCCATCCTGAGCAACCTGGGCCGTCAGGTGTCGGCCCTAGAGGGGGGGGTACTGTCACAACGCGGTGAGGGATGTCCTGTCTTGGGTTTTTTGTCCTGTGATTTTCATGTTTTATTTTGAAAAGTAACTCTCCTCTCGTTTCAGGTCACTTGCCCTTCCTCTTGTGTCTCCGGTCTGACGTCATCCCTGATCCTTGATTGTTTTCACCTGTGTTCCCCTTCCTCATGTGTATATAGTCTTTGTCTTCCCCTGTCCGCGTTGCAGAAGTATCTCGTCATTTGTCGTGTATGGAAGCCCTTTACCACAGTCTTGCTAAGAAAGCCCTCGAGCTAAGTATTGCCAAGTTTTGTTTTGTGTATTTGTTTTCTTTGGTTGTTTGACTCCTTTTGTTCCTAACGTTTTTGGTTAGAGCTTTGATTTTCAGTTTA